>VICI01004828.1:0-10332 GCA_019593645.1 Akabosia matsudoensis
CTACAACTTTTCTCGGGCTCGTTTATCTGCATTAGATTCGCCTGAGTGAAAGAAAACGAAAAGTACCCTTGCAAATCATCTAAATTGGTGTTGCTAGAATTGTGCGCAATTTTTGTTCATGTTTAAGAAACAGAGGCAACGCGGGCTCAGCAAACTTGCAAGGGAAACGGTAGAAGCTGACGAAGTACACGGAAGACTATACAACTTTGACATCCGCTTGTTAGAAAACTATGAGACGCACATTGCAGACAATGATACAAAGGAATTAGGAGTGAAGTTTTACTCACGTAGGTTATAGTAAAACTCTACAGATGAAAATCAGTACAATCTCTAACGAACTACTCCACTTAGTCAAACAATCAAGCATGTCATGAAAATGTATACCAGCCCGAAACGGAGCAACTATCAGTTTTTATTTCACGTGCTCTCTGTTATTGCTGGATAGCACTGATATACTTGTGAAGTATATTGTACATTTCTCTGCAAAATAAGTGGAAAAGTTTAACTGTGAGATATAAACTCGTTGCTTTACCGTGTACAAAAAAAAAGAGTTGATACGAATACAAAACAGGAATGGACATGGCTCATTCATGGTCACTGTCTTTTAGTCTGGTTTTCTAAATAAGGCATCTCTGCGCTAAAACATGATGAAATATCAGACCGACCTAAAACAGTACATAGCCGGTCTACTAAAATGATCAAGACGCCAGGGAACGACGGAAAGGTTTATCTTGAACTGCATTTCATCTTGCACCACACATGGACGCTTTCAAGGCTGAAGGAAACACTTGAACTTGAGTAAAAACGATCGGATGTGATATTACCATGTTTTCGAAACTTTGAAACTTTTTCCACTTTTGCTACATTTTTACTGCCAATACATTTCGCATTAGATAAGTGTTTGCATAAAAATACGCGGTTGAAATTCACAATGTGGCAGCACTGAGCATGCAAAATTTACTAAACATGTTATTGGGTACACTAATGCGCATTTAAAGATGATAACGGAAGCTTCATGCCACTTTCAAGTAAAAAAAGATTTGTAAATTACATCGGGAAGGACGGTAACTTACTACATATAGTACGTCTACCGCACTATGTCGCTTTTGTTATTCCTCCGCGACGTTTTTTTACCGGCAAAGCAAATTACCTAACAACGCCTTTTGTGCTACTCCGCACAAGACATTCATGGTAGATCGAGAGTACATTGTCCACATGTGCGCAATTTGGGTATTATTCCATGAACCTGGAAATTGTAATGGAGAAGTTGACATCTAGTGCAGTAGTGGACAACAAATCGGAAAGAAAGCATTCTCTAAAGATCAGCATAATAGTTTTACCGTTAATGTTACTAGAAATGTTAGCTCACGAAAACAGGAAATGAGCAAGAAACCTCTGAACTAAAAACAGATTGATGCTGGACGTTTAGCCTACAGTGAGCATTAAATAAAGTGTCTCCAGCGATAGGTCTGAAAAGTTCTAATGTGCTCTGGTAATTGTTACTCAAAGCGCTCATTGCAAATAGAGTGCAAATAAAAGTTGACACAAAAAAATAAACGGGGAAAGCCAATGGGCAGTTAAAAAAACCTAAACCACTTTAGGCGTGAGCATGTGTTTTTTGAAAGCTTTAGCTATTTAGCTGGCTATTTGCTAATAAAGCTTTTTTCACGCTGTATGTGTTTTTTCTTCAACAAAATAGAATGCAGCTGCACTTATTTACAATGCGAGAATGTCTTTTGTGCAAATGCCAAGACATTTTTAGCCAGAATCACTTTGGAACCGACAGTTTGTGTAAAGCTGTCATCTACCCAAGGCAGTATTATAAAGAAATTTACGACAATCCATATGAACAATGCACACCGCTCTTCCGTTTATGATGCAAATGCAAAATCATTTCCTAAAACAACTGAAAACCATATTGGCCAAGGTTTCAATAAGTCCGCATTGCCAAGTTCACTTATGCCTAGGGTAATATCCATAATATCAGTGGTTGCTTTAGGGCTCATGAAGTTTTAAATGTATTTTAGGGTGAAGTCATTTATGTCAAAGAGAAAATGGAATGCAGATTGGAGAGAAGGGAGCCAGGAGCGGGTATACCTATACAAAAGCTATTTCACATTCCATATGGGTTCAATGGTTGATCGGTAATATGGTACATTTTTGCAAGGAGATTGCACTTTAGGCATAAACAGTATACGATTAATTTTGTGGAATTTGGGACTTTTGCGAAAGTAGTCGATAAGAATGCGGAGAAGCAGTGGATGAAATTGAATCTTTTGCACGAAAGGTTGAAAAAATTTTCCAGAACGAATACGATCACAACTCATTCAGAATGTATCCAACTTCCGGCTTGACATTGGATTCGGCCATTAAATTAATGCAATAAACTAACAAAGTAGCAATTAATTTGTTGACCATACTTCAATGTCAGCAGATGTGAAGTTGCAAGCTACTCATCAATTGATACACAAGCCAAACTCAGTCCATTATGGAAAAATGTTTGCTTAATCTCTTGTCCAGAAGACGTTTTTCCTATTGTTCTAGAAATGCTATGACCGCGTAACAACCTTGCACGTGAAAGGCATATTTTGTGTGTGCACTAGTTTCACTGGCTTATTGTGCCTGAATTTGATCTTCTTGGGAATATTGTCATTCTTATTATTCTAGTTTACCCTGCTACCCCGATTCTTGCAAAAAAACCGTCAGCAAAGTTCAGTCGTCCTGTCTATTCAACTCATTTGCCAAATAAGTTTGGCCTTGAACATGAAGCAGCGTAAACCTAATACTATTACCGCTCTAGGCATTCTTGAGATATATTTTGGTAACTTAAGAATTCGGTAGCCCACAAGGTAGACAATCTGGAGAGAGGAGAGAGAGAAAAAAAAGTAGGCAAATATTACGTATTCCATACAAAAAAACCAAACTAGAAAAACGTCATTGAACGAGGTGTACATAATACACCTTATTCTATGGAAAAACGTGTGGATCAAAAAACGTGTTTCCATTAGTTGTGCAGATTATTGACAATTTGACACGTGAGACCAGGCTTTGCTTGAGCAAGCATCTCATCCAAATCCATACAAGAGAGTGGGAGTATTTTTGCATTATATATCTATACAGTTTGTCTGTTTGCCTGGCGCTTTATCACAGCCATTCTTATTCAAAACTCGTCCTTTGATTTTTTTGCCTGCTTCTTTTTTAAAGTTTGTCGTTTAAAACAATTACAATTATCGCTTTTGTCCATGTTTCAGTCTTTAGGAAGGGGGAAAACGTAAGCTCCAGGTTTTGATATATGGCTCAGCCAAACTTTTGTACAATTTAACGAATGATGTCCTCACGAGAGCTCTTCTTTCAAAAGTTTTTCTTGGCATAATTCTTGGTGTAGGTTGACAGGATACTACAAAAATCCAAAATATCCATTAGCTAAGCATACAAGCTAAAATAAATCAGGCACTGCTACAACAGATTTTTTTCTTCAAAATGATGACAAACACGTTTCCATTTATTACCCCCAGCCCAGCATGTGTGCTACAAGTCGTGTGGCCATATTAGTATGCAGTTTTTATATTATTCAATCGATACACAATTCCAATGTTACCTTATTCTTCAAACTTCTCGCATATATTTCACAGCAGGAACAACTGTGGACACTGCACCAGAACGGAAAATGTGTAAAAGTTAATAGTTAATCATTATGGTAAATAACTTCTCTACTTTTTTTCATGTTAGTCAACAGTGCAAGACGCAAAAAAGAGAACTGTGTATCACATGACACCATATAAAAAAAAGTATCAAATAGAGTATGGAGTAAGCTTTGTTTTCGGTAATGCATATATTATACAGCTCTTACGTTCGAAGCTTTTAAACTGACTGGAACCAAAGCAAGAAGGAAAAAAATTGAATTATTTATGTCATGTACGAGTAAAAGCCGCCATTGCTTTTTGTATGCCAATACGTCAGCCTCGATCAGAAAAAGTTTGCCAGCATCGTGCACATTCCATTGAGGAAAAAATGTAAGCAACGCAGTGCAATTTTTGGAAGGGAATTCGGTATAAAAACAAGAAGCCATTTCTTGGGAGCATTACATTACTCCTGGGGACCGAATTTCTATCCCAAGTATGGGAAAACACACTCCATTCTCGTGCAGTTGCGGATTTCTTTCATTTCCAACTGATGCATGGTTCATTCCTTCGTCCTGCCTTGGAACTGTTTCCATTCATCAATCAGCAACTTTTTACTCATGCCAAGAGATGAAAAATCGCAAAAAAACTTCAAAATTGAAAGTCCACGAGGATGACCTGTAGACCATTTTGTTCATATGTGATAACGGGATCCCGCCGATGTAACCTGTGCTAGAACTGTATAAAATCTTGGGAACCTTTTTAAATTATGCCTGTGTGACAATTATAATGCGTGTATTCAAGAGACAATGTTTCCTGAATTATTTTTAGCAACTGAATGAGAAAATAATAAAAGTTTAAATCAAAAAGTTATTTTAATTTGACTACTACGCCCTCGCATACTTAGGTTTATGCGAAAATTCCAACTCCCGAACTATATTCATATCTCATTAACCGTTGTAGGTTCACGTTTTTCCAATAATTGGACAAGTTTTATCATTTGTTTTGAATAAAGTTCAGGGCTGGAAGTAAACTAAGCTTTTAGTAGAGATGTTTTGAGGTTTGAATGTTTAAACGTGTTTGCACACTTCTATAAACACTTCTGCACGTTTGCTCCTTGCCACTGAGCAGTTGTAACTTTAAAGAACTTTTCACTACAGATCAGCCAAGGGAAAAGAAAATCAGAGTTTCTTTTCGTGGGATGATGATATTGTTGAGGCTTGACTATGAAGCCTCTGCTTCGCAAAGAAAAAAATAGGTATGTGTACACACATGATTGGGATTAGAAGCGAGCATAAAATATGTATCTGAAAGGCAATCTAAATTTTCAGCTCGTGTAACTTTGGAAGTGAGTCAAAAAAATAATACTCACGCCAGTTTTTATACCGCTATTGGGAATATTTTTCAGCAGTTTTTTCTTCGTCTTGATATTGTGATATACTGAGAATCATTAATAACAAGCTGACAGTGACGTTTATATGGCTATTTAAAATTGCTTTATGAGCTATATAACACAAATCCAATGTAACTACTTTTCAACTTGGTTTATCTTTCTCACCAAGCTCGACTGGGGGATCAAACAAATTTTATATAGTTTTTTGAACGGGAGCAGGCATTAAAAACATGCTATCTGATACCCAACTAAATTTACATTGAGATAAAGATGTACACAATATGAGGCTATAAAGTTACGAGAAGAGTGCAGTATATTTTCTGGCTTTAAAAGTAACATGGTTGGGGCATGTACCATAATTTACAGTTTGAAAGAAAAAAAAGTTTTTGAGCATATTTATGCATGGCATAAACATTTTGGCGAATGCCAATAGGTTATATGCATGTGCTTTACGGGGAATCATACATATTTCCTAATGCTATTTGTCATCTAAAAAAACATCCTATGAAAGTTGCTCATGCATTCCCCTTTTAGAGAAATTAAGTACACGTCCAATTTCCGTTTATCCGACGAGAGAAAAGTGATTGGAGAACGGTTGACAGCTCTGTTGTGTGGCTCTACGCATATGCACGCGTGCGGTATGTTTCGTCAGGGCAAAAGCTTTTATAATCCCCTAGTGAAGGGAAAGCGGTACCTATGTGTGGACAACTGTGGTCGGTTCTTGACTCCATTTCAATCTATGTCAGTTATCGTTTACTTATGTAATACAATACAGGGCTTTAAGTAACAAAGGGAAGTACACGTTATTCTTGCAAATAAAATGCAGTCGTCGCCCACACGTACTATCAAGAAAAGTTGGGATTTATGACGGATTAGTTTGTTTCTTTCGCCATAGTTTGTAGATTAAATAGCTTATAGCTTTTGTATCTATTCGTTGTGCTTGCGCTGTTCCGCTTGATTCGATTTGCAATAATGGCAGCGAACATCGTTTTGCACAATTGCTTTTCTGGTCAGTCACATTACAAGGACGTCATGATCACATAAGGATGTAAGTAAAATTCCGAGAATTTTCATCTCGTCTACGCAAAGAAGAATTTTGCTCTTAAAAGGACAAAGAAAATTTGCCTAGCCGCATACAGTTGTTGACAATACAGGAAGGCAACCAGTCACATAATCACTAAAGCCCTCCAACTTCATCGAGACACCCACTTGTAATTTTCCGCAAACCGGTGTTTCTTCGTTTTGAAGGAAACAACCGCATAACTTTTCAAGTTGTCATCGTACAAAGTTACAAGTACGACATGAGTAGACATTCGCAGTTTTTGATTACTATATGCAATCATGTTGCATTGTTCGTTTCGTAAAAGAATCCATATTCCCAACTGCATCAGGCAGACCACCTGTAAATTTTTATGCAAAAGTTTTGCATTGTATAAAACATTGATAGTTTGAATAATTTGCGGCTTTATACGATTCAATTCTGTGCTTTTGCGGGGCACATGGTTTCATGTACACCCGCATCATGGCATTGTATAACACATCAATTTATTTTTAAGGGTATGTGAGGGAGGCTACGAGGGGATTCCCTATCCAAGTTGAAACTTTGTTCGGGTTGTAACGACGCAGCAACAAAGAACGCAACGTCGTTTTCAAGTCGTCGAACACCCAAACAAAAAAGTTTACTTATTACGTGTTATGAGGATTTGTGTGAAGATTCAGACTTTATGTGGGGTATTACAGTTTGCTTTGTAAGGATCCGAGGAGAATTGAGAATAAGCCGACAAAAGAAGGCTCAAGAAGATAAAACATTCACAATGCGGGGAAACATTCGCTAACAATAGTTAATAGCTACCTGTTTTGGCTCTCTTTTAAGATTAACCATTAGGTGGCAATAATTTTACACAATACAAAATCGTTCTCTGCTCCGTTTTGAAATGCTAATGGGGTTACGTTGTCCCTTGTATGGGTTGTAGTTTTCAAATCTTTCTGCTTTTATAATGAGCAATTGTACAAAAAGCCTGCGAAATTTTAAGACAATTTTTGAGGCAAAATGTTCGGAATGTATATTCGTCATTGTCAGTCATCAGAGTGTAAAGTGTTTAGAAGAGACCATTCCAGAGGAGTCCTAAAGTGTCCTGAAGTAATGCGTGAGCCACGGTTTTTGTCAAATGCAGGGAGAGAACTAAAAAAATTCCATTAGTGTACCATTATTACTCGGCAAGATATGCTCCATTCCACGATGTGGGAAGCAGACTAATGTGTGCATTTTTAAAGTGAGACTCAGACGTCTACTTGAACACGTACGTCTCAACGAAAATATTAATTTGAAGTAATTAATATGACGTTCGTGAATAAACCCAAAATCTAATTAAAGTGAATTCGGGTAAAAACTTTTTAAAAGTTTTTTTTCTTCCTCAAATGTCTCGTGTGGATTATCTTGAAGATGCACTCCTCCCGAGCCAATCTAGTTGCAAATTACGTGCCTAAGTGTTGTTGGAAGAATATCAATTGGGAGGATGCTTTCATGAAAGTATCGTGACAGCCTAGGTCCATAAATAAAGTACAAGTTGTGCAGGAGCACTAGATTTTAGGTTGAATAACACCAAGAAAAAAAAGTTATGAAAATAGTAAACTTTGTAAATTGACAGTTTACTTGATTTCGTATTTCATGCAACTCAAATATTGTCGCCACACTGTCCGCTAGATACTATTTTTGAATATTATAGTCGACACGAGGGAGAAGTTGTGGCTTATTTATTCCAACAACATCCGAGCATTCAAGTCAACTCGAAGTTTTAAAATAACAAATTATATTAATAAAATACCTACCACAATAAGTTTTGTTTGCAGTTCAGAATGGTTTGTTTGCTTCTCGTTTCTGGCATTAAAAAGAATTTTCTCCTTGTGCCACGTACGATATCATTAGCTTCGGAGTACAGAATAGGCATCAAGAATATGGAATAATGTAGTTTATATCGAAATAGAAAGTATTTTCCCTTCATTTACATCTTCTTCTCGCTGTAAATTAATCTAAAGAAAAAAGTATGAGCTGGCGATAATAATTCCTTGCCTCTAGAACTTTCTTCCATTTCCCATCATTTCCAGGGGACATTGGCCTATTAAACAAATATGTCATGTCATGAGCCATAACTTGCGCAACACACGTAAAGGGCGGGGCTGGGGAAAGCATATACTTTGGGTAGGATTTCTCAGGTTTGCAAAGACATGTCACGAGCAATATATTGGTTTCGTATCATAACATCAAGACTAGTTTTGTATTGCAAATTGGTAGGTATTTAAGGTATTGCAAAACATTTCGGTTTAAAATACAATCAGTTTCGCCGTTTTTACTCTTACATAAACTGAAATGAATTGCAAAACACGTCGGAACAATGCGAATATGATTTTAGTGGTGAAAATTTCCAATTTTCCCATCTGCCATTCTTGGTTGAAAATTTCGCCTTTCTCTTTATGACTCATAAAACATGGTTTACCTTTTTGGAACACTCTGTCGGATACTTAGTAATGGTGAATTAGTCGGTGATCTGTTTTCTACTACATTTATCTCATATTCTGCTTCTGCACAGGATTTATGTACGGATCAACCTTTCTTGCTGGGCACGGCAATAGATCTCCACTATTCCGAACTCTTGTATTGAAAACAACATAATTGTTCCTTTGGGGAATTCGTGCTTATCTGAACGGTTTAATTACTATCAAATAAAATAAAACTAGTTTGTACTTGAGTACTAGTTGCGTACGAATCTAGCATTAATTTTATAGTCATTTCTTAAATTACGCTTTTAACCTTGATGCCTTCTGACCAGCAAAGAATACAGACGCGTGTCTGACTATTACAAAGGATGAAATGGATATATTATCCCTAGAAAAGGTAACTAAACATACTGAAACATCATAAAAATTCCTGAATCCCTTGCGTATACCACCGTCTTCCATTAGTTTCAGCAGCCGCCAGTGCAATGGAAAGAATATTTTAAGCTTAAAGCCAAAGATGTAGTGCGGTTCATTTCTTTGTTGACACACTTAATTGTGAGAAATTCAAGATAGCATTGAATTCAAAGCTTCCCAGAGAAACTTGGCATTTCCAAGCTAATTAATCTGATTTATTATCTTGTATATTTGCTTTAGAGTACAGACTACAGCAATTCTACTTCGAGCTTAGTGCATCCCAGCACCCAAGAAAGTTTTTCTTCCGAAGACGCTTAGTTCTATTCACGGCAGAGAAAAATATAAAAAGTCGTTCGTATTTACTTTGTACAGTTCTAGAAACGGTAAACAATTGCGGACCCAGGGGCTTGGATGGACCCACATTGACAATTTCACACATTTTCCGCTTCTTCTCACAGCAATTGAAAAGGCTTGACATATAAACAACACGCATTCATGCCCACAAAACACAATCTAAGCTCAAGTACTCAACATCTTCATTTTGATAAATCATTTACTCCGCATAATTCCTCGACAGAAAAATTTTGTTGAATTAAAAAGTCAAAATGATATAGAGAGTATGACGGGAGTTCATATTAGATGTCATCAATACTTGGATTTATGCGACATAGTCGAAAAAAATCACCTATTTGTGCAATTCTAGATTTTAACCAGAGAGAATTCAGCTTTATCTGAGGGATTTCGTAGTTAGATTATCTGAGTCTATAAAACATTCAAGTGCATTCCGCAACTTACAATAACATAAATTATGAACTAACATTAAATGATGTTTTAGTGTGTAGTAAAATGACAAACTAAAAATTAGGCAGCTCATTTCCGTCTTAGTCGCGAGCTTAGCTGCTCCATTTTCCATTTCCTCGAGAGTTGGCGTCAACAAGAGCCGTTCTGCCGAGATAATGTAAGATGCAAAGCGATAAATCGTATATGGCTCAAACACGTTATTGACAAGGGACATGGAACTTGGCACCTTGCTTCATTTTTCACACAATGACAAAGCTATTTTCCATTGCAAATGGACCTCGAACTGGTGACGCGGTGAATTTTTGGTCGACTTTTCAGTAGCTTTAATAAAGTTTATTCTGTTGAATACACAAAATATTCCATTATGCCCAAATAAGTAAACTCAATTTTTTTACATGTTCTTCCTCAAGTTACAACATATTTATCACATAATACAGATAAACTTTTGAGTGGTTGCGTTTCAAAAGTATACAAGAATTACACTGGTTTATAAAAGTAGCAGGTTATTGATTTGGAGGGAAGGTCAAGGGGAATATGCAATTTTGTACTCGACTATTTTTAGCCTGAAGTATTATTTTTGGAATAATAACGGTTTTTTGCGCCTTCCTA
>VICI01004829.1:0-10330 GCA_019593645.1 Akabosia matsudoensis
TTTAGATATTTTTTGTCCTTGTCAACAAACTCAAAAATTTTCCGTTTTTAAACTTTGGGTAAGCTTGAAAGGGCTTGAACGTCGTATCTAGATAATATGTGTAAGTCTATTGTTTGAATGCTTTGCAGATAAACAAACTAAACTAAGCATTTCCAGAATTCCAGAGCAACATATAAAATATTTTTTCATGTATGGGTTTTTAGCGCCGTACCACATTTGTTTTCAATTTTCTAAGATAAAAAGCTTAGCTTTAAAGCTAAGATAAAAAAACTTAGCTTAAAAGCTTAGATTAGCTTACAAGCTAAGGAATAAAGCTTTGCTAAAAGCCAACTAAAAAAGCTTAGCTAAAAACCTTAGCTAATAAGCTAAGGAAAAAAGCTTAGTTTAAAAGCTAACAAAAAAGGTTAAGTTAAGGTATCATTGAACCGTGTTTGGGGCAAATCGGCCACAATTTAAAATTTGCCCTATCCGACCCTAGTGGACCACATCCCGGACCTCAAAGCGTATCCGATTGGACTGAAAATCAGTAGGGTTGTTTCAAGCTCAGGAAATAACTAAATACACTTATTATGAAATACTCTCAAATAACAGAGGCTGAGGTTGCAATCATGTCGATGAAGTTTCAAGGAAAAAATTCGAAGGATGCTTATACTGCTGCACATCATGCTAATTAATAAGAACGCCATCTGTAGATCGCACTAAATTTTGGTGAGTGCTTCATCCATGTAATGCCATTTTTTCAATGCGTATTGCAGATGATCATGTAATCGTTCTTTGATGCAACCAACTTGCTTCAAAAACCCATAAAACGACCTTTTTGAACCGTTGACACAATCAGGATGTAAATCTGGCAATTCCGTACCCATGTAGTTTCCTAAATTGCTTTTCATGCCACTCTTCATCACAATACGAACCACCAAATTTCTAAGGACCAAAAATAAGTTTTTATCAAGTATATCTCTTATAATCTTTTCAGTATTGAACACAAAAAAATACTGGGCCTAAAATAAACGAAATGGAAATAAGTATAAGTTTATGTAAGTTCGGCTGAACTGATCAATAGGCGTCGGTTCCTCCTCCAATGGAATATTTTATGTATCAGGACAGATTTAAAAGTAGTTATCGCGTAGAAGTATCGCAATTTAGGTCGTTTTTCAATATTTTTAGATTAATAAAGTTGAATTTAGAATACAGGAGAGCATGGACAAATATTAAGTAGCTTATAACTGAACATTTTTCGGTTCAACGACACTTTCTCTTGTCACGACAAGCTTTCAGGATTATAATTTAAATTTGGTAAATTGAAAAAAACTTTGATTTTCGTAGCAAATCAATAAAATTTAACGTTATTAAACATCAAACAGAATTTTTTTGTTTTCAAGTTTTTGAACTAAAATAATTAGACAAGTAATCTTGATAAGGATAAGGTTGTCTAAATGCTAAAAGAATAAGGGTAAGGCAAATTGATTTAAGAATTTATCGTTTTTGCTTTTGATAGATTGGCCATTTCTTTTTGAATTTTGAGTACATACATCTAAACCATTCACTTACATGAACTACTTGGACAAAGATACTGACGAATTTCTTCTCTAGACAGACTAGCCCACCCTGTGGAGCAAACATGAATTTGGCTAGGGCAACTCGCAATTCTATAAAAATCATTTGCAAGTTTGTTCCTCTGCCTTTCCAGAATATATACGACGACACTCAGTTAGGGGAAGAGACCCACCAGATATCGCCTGGTGACGTTCCAACGTCACCACCATGGTGACGTTACAACTCCACTTTTGAGATAAAAGTGACATTGGAAAGGCACCATACATTTGAGAAAAAAAACATGTCATTTGCCATCGTAACGTAAAAATGAAGTAACGTAAATACGTAAAAAAAACGCTACATCTTTGACATCTTACTCCCGGCTGTCTATCACAGACACAGTACACATAACACACATGCTTGCATGGGGACAGGAGATACAAGTTGTTTTTACTTTTTTACTCAGTTAAAACTTGCTTTTAGGTGTCAAACGACTTGCATTATGGCTTTAAAAAATGCGGAGATTATGTTGGTGAAATTAAAATTTAAAAAAATCGTCATTAAACACCAGTTTAATGAAAAGTGACGTTCCAACGTCACTTTTGTTTTTTTTAACATTGCGCTTATGGAGGATGGTGGAGTTGTAACGTCACCATGGTGGTGACGTTGGAACGTCACCAGGCGATATCTGGTGGGTCTCTTCCCCTAACTGTCATCTGTCACAGGATTAGAGTATTTTTGGGCAACAGTTGGAAGTGTAATTTCCTAACATCTGCAAAGCAAGTTTTAAACGCCCATTAAAGTAGTTCCTGACATGACATGTTGGAGTTCAATAATCCATATCTGTCTTTTCTACTGAATAGTGCAAACAAACACTTGAAATAAATTCGTATGCAAGATATACATACGTGAAAATATAATAGAACCTCAGTAAAATACGAGTTTATGGTTACGTGTGCGTTATTGTAATTAAACGTGCAAGGAGGCGAAACAAGTTAACGGCTTGTCTGCAAAAACTACAGAACCCTTTCATCCACGACATTAGGTCGATGAGTGCTAGTGTAATAAAGACTAGGCTTTTATACTCTTACAAGCGAAAATAAAATAAAAGGCTTACAAGCTGTAAATTCTATGTCAGTAAGTTACTAGCAACTCATATTAGTCGAGTGTTACCCTGATCATTACAAATGCTAGCATTGTAATCGTAACGGTGGGGTAGTGTTTGTAAGTCTGTAAGAGTCTATTGTGCTTTATCCATAAAATCCATTACTTTTACAGTCATCTTGTTTTATGCGTTTTCCGCCACTATATATGTCAGTAAATTATTTACTCGCGTTTATTTTTTTCGATACTCTCATGTTGTCACTCCAACAGCAACGGAGAATGCCTCCAAGCACTGACTAAGTTAAAAAAATTGTCGTCTCTGTACCAGCTAAATATGGCGCAATTTTGCAGGAACGGTTCCTTTGGACGAACTTTGTTGTCTTGTCTTTAAGTTGAGGGATATCCCGTTGGTGATCTCTGCAAGATTTATATTTAACGGATGGAAAATCTGTGATTAGTATATGGTAATATTCAAGACAACGTTTTCACTGAACCTACTTGGGTTGCTTGAGGTATTCCTGTTTCTATCCAACAGCCATTTAGCTTGTTCTAAGTCTCATCATCACAAACCACTTCTGTTTTCACTGCTCCCACTTGTTTACAATTCCTGCATTCGGCAAACCCTGTTTTACCGCTGGCACATACTCCATGTCAGGAGAGGTCTCCAAATCCAAGCAGTGACATTATAATAGAAGACTGAACTGGTGTAGAAGACAAATAAGCATTCTGCTTCCCCAAGTTTTCAATTCCTTTGTGGATTCTTGCCAAAAATACAGACGCTATGCATGGTTTTACCTTGCATTTTGTATCTTCTATCGGTAACAATCGCTTCGTTTACGACATATGCAAATAAAATATGAGCTCCCTCGTATATTATAATGTTCCTAAACTCTATATATTTATATTGTACAGCCTTTATTCATGTATATTTTCAACTAAAATTAAGCTAATTATTCATTTACAAGCAGNATTGTACAGCCTTTATTCATGTATATTTTCAACTAAAATTAAGCTAATTATTCATTTACAAGCAGTATTTCAAACGAACAACTATATAGTTTCAGAGAAAACTTACTTGAACTATCATACCAGTCTTTTGACGCAGCCATTTAATCATCTTACACCTTCCCTTTTCCCTTCCCGAGGTGATCCTACCGAATTAAAGTAAAATGTGATAGTCATATATTTTGAAATTCAAATTTGCCGAGTATTCGAACGTGGGAGGAGTATTACAATGAAATACCTTTCCCTAGGATTGGTAATAATATGCTGGTCCATATGTTGTATGTATCAATATGAAATATGCAGAAGGAACAAATTCCAAGGGACCACTAAAATGCTAGCCTTCATGTAGCATGTAGCCTTCCTTTCTTCGATCCGATCGCATAATGTAACCATACTAAGATAGTTGCCTAAGAAACGGGAATTTTATTTATTTTGTTTTAACTGTATCCCTCTTTGTCATGAACAAAAAGGACAGTGTGTGCGAGTCTTCCATGTAATCTGTCATTCACTTTCACCATGCTTTCTTTTCTTTATACTAGAAGAAACCGGGGATGTATGCTTTTGCAAATGCATATCGTAGAAGAACACGTTTCGTATTGTGTTGCACTACTGTTTGCAAGTACTTATTATTTATATATTTCCCCTAAATTCATTGCTGATAAACCAAACGCTACAGAGCCTTATAGCGCCATTGCATAATATAGTGCCTGCTGTAACTACCTATATACATTCTCTAGTTTTGTACAAGTAGCTCAAGCCATTGGTCAATAGATGAGACATAACTATAAATAACCAATATATGAACGCTGCGTTACGCAATCATCGCATTCAGTGAGTATCGTCACTTCTTTCTAACCATCGCCTGTTTCAGCGGAGCCCAATGGTTGTGTCATCCAGTGATTGTTTCGAATTTGAGGCAAATTTGCTAAAACGATTAAAACATGATCAATACGAGCACTTTGCTAAAGAGAGTTGAATGCGCGTAAAATTCCGAAACATCTGCAGCCCTGAAGTCCTCCTTCGAGATAGGACCCTTCTTTAATTTACACGAAATTAAGTAAATGTACGTATCTTCCATGTTAAACCGATCAATGTTAAAGACCAACTGCAAATATAACAGACAGAAGTGGTCATCACCATAAAACAGCTTCATTACTACGTATTCTCGAAAATATGATTGCGTATATCCGCATGTACGACTAAGGTGGAAAGGCTTGGGGGAAAGCATTATAACAAGTAATGGGGCTATGGTATCTTCACAAGAGGAGCTTCATCGCTTTTAAGGCTTTTTCTTATAGAAACGTCGAAAACTTAGTCCGTATTTAGTTACACCTATAGACAACGCATTAGATAAAATAGGGAAAAGGCCAAAAATGCCCGGCCAACTCGACAGTATGATACATCCTTCCTCACAGATGTGCCTACGCAGGAAAATGTTTCGTTCGTTGTCTCATTCATGTCAGAAATCCTTTCGTTGATTGTAGCTGTCAGCGCCAAAAAAATAAGCTGATTTCGTAAAGATTTCCAACATGTTGACTTGCGTCGAGTCATTTGTAAAAATGCAGTCTTTCCCTACGTCTTTTTCAATTTAGATTCTGCAGTATGTAATTGTAATAACCGTTGCTGATAAAGCAATCGCCCTGCTTTCATTTTCTTATTACGTGCCTTGTCGTCTTAGTGTTCACAAACATGTGCAGAACCCTACCACCAGTACTATTGCTGTTGCCCAGTCAGAAGTCACGAATACTAAGAATGGAAAACCTGACAAAACCTTAAATTGAAAATTCATCACCGGGTACACTTATCGCGACGAAACGATTAAAGACAAGCCATGTATGCAAAATACAAACCAAAAAATAAAATACTCATGCACAATTCACAGCAGTATCGAAAGGCGTACGCAAGATCATCAAGATTCGCGAAACATGATCTTCAATATTCGCTAAACACAATCTTCAAGATTCGTTAAACGCGATCTTCAAGATTCGCTAAACACGATCTTCAAGATGAACTGAATAACATCTGCAAGATGCTCTACACAGGATCTTCGTGGCCTATAAATCATGCATGATGTGACCGATTCGCCTGAAACTTGGTCTTAAGAACTGCATTGGCCAGACGAACATGTGCGACAAATCTTAGGTCCGTCCGTCACGAGTGTTTCTGAGATTTCACGATAACAGGCGGACAGACTCCAAAGACAATTTTATAAAGTTACTTTCGCTACTTCACAACATGATGGGTTGATAATGTAAATAAGTTATGTGGGATGATTTGAACGTGCTGGTGTGCTCTAAGAAGAGATATTATTATCATTATGGCGTTGTAGAAAGGTTTGGTGACATCAAGATTTTGTTCTGGTTGGATGTGGCTGTCAGATAAAATAAGAGGAAAATATCAGTTTCTCCATAAGCAAAAGGTACAGGAGAAAGGCACAGCATGGCACAATTCGAAAGCATTAAGTTATTAGGAACATTGATAAAAGAATTGGAGGAAAAGGAAGGCTTGGAGCTCAAAAAGGTGTTTTATGGAATAAAGAAATGAATGATAAAAAATACCCACAAGCTCTAGCTGCCTTTAAAAGATGTACTTTTTAAGCTATCTATAAGCTTATTACATATAAAGAAATACGTCCCAATAATTTTAATAATTTTAGCAGGAAATTCTGCCTTGTTTTTCATCTGTGCTAAATTCATATAAAATGGAACCCTTTCTGATAGTAGGCCCAATAGATCAAAGGCTGATTGTTCAGGAAATGCCGTTTATCATCGCTGATACTACTCGGATTAGTGTACTGCTTGATAAAATTCATACTCAATAGTAGAGACACAACTTAACTCAAATTTAGCGAGACAATGAGAAGACATGATTGAGAACGAACGAAATATTAATGCGATTCTTTCTCAGCAGGAGCTTTTTCAAACAAGGGACCGCCAGATTTATGTAATGAAAGTTTACGATATTTTAGGATCCATTCAGACATATTTAACGCTTCAATAGACTGTCGACTGTCCCTCATGTTTCCTGATCATGAGAACGGAATGAATAAATTGGATCTCGCAGCGAGTAGCGAAAGGTTATGGGGAAAGTTTTGCAGTTAGTCCGTGAGTTCGTGTGTTTTGTTTTACCTTTAAGCAAGTATATATTCAGTCTTCCAACCATCATTTTTAACAACCCTAATTTTTATTTATAGCTCGTAAATTCTTTTTAATAAACTAAGAGAAAATAGCGGTAAACATCTTTATTAGTCAGCCAGTTTTTCCAAAATACTTGCAGCAAAAACTTCATTAGTTTCGGAAACTCCGATATAAGTTTCCATATTGAAATATAAAATTGTAAGTGGACACACTTGTGTTTTAGACCAGAAAAATCATTCAAATTAATGGTATTCGTGCAACGAATAATAAATTATGGGTATCGATTCTTTGGTAACGTAAACCAGGAAAGCTTTTTTGAAAGATAAATGGCCACAACAAGAAATGGAAAATGAGGCACCAAGTGAAAATGCACAAGTTGGCTATACCCCAAGGCGAAATTCCAAAGTTAAGCTTCGCTCTGTCATGCGACAACGGGTGTGCTGTATTGGAGTCTCATTGTGCTATGATGCCTAACTATTTATATGTGACTAAAACTTCAATTGCAAGAATTCCAAACTTTCGTCTTTTGTCCTTTTCTGATATTGAGACTCCATACCCTATTTTAAACCTTTAAGTAATTTTTGCTTTCGCGGGCTTCCCTTCATTCGATGCCAGTTTCATCTTTTTTTTTCTCGACAGAAGATAGCGAAGTTTCGATTTATAATCACCCTCCAGCTATTAGAATGGAAGTGAAAGCATCGTTAAATGAAGTGACTGTAAAAATAGAAAAGTGGCAGGTCAGGAAATGATAAAATACGTGGGTTGAGTTGGCCGAAATTGGACAAGCTTGTTTCCCTTCTGCTTCAACTAAATACGTTGAGGTTGCTATTTACCCAGCCATCGACATACATCTGCGATTCTAAATAAACGGCTCGGTCGTTCAAATGCGACTGCTAAAGAGTCACCGAGATTATACTTTCTCCGGTGAGGGAAATGTACTGCGTTCAAGGAAAGCAAATATTGTCGCCCAACGAAAATATATTTTCTTATTTTGTAAAAAAGTATTTTATGATGTGAGTACGCCATGCTCTGCCAGATCTTGCATTTTTTTCAAAAGTATCCCGATTGGCCGACACCTAACAATTCCAGGACTAGAGATTCGATGCACACCTAGACAGTTACAAATTTAAAGCTATTATTTAGATGAAGCTGGGTCGTCTAGTTCGATTTTGTTTAAATTTTTATTTTATAAAATAGATCTTTCCGATCTTCCAGAGTCCACTAAAATACGCACATACATGTTACATATTTTGGTTATGGATCAAAACTTTGGCAAACAATTGCTTTCAAACCTCATTACATCTTCATAACACTGACGTTAAAAAGTAGATTTGATGAATATTACGTTGTGCACAAAGTTAACGTAAAATGTAGTAAGAAGCATCCGTACATGGTTCCGAATGTTACATACGTTTCACTAATGGTACAAAATGTAACTCATGTTCTGTCAGATGTGGAGGAAGCCAAATTATTTCCACACCTTTCGAAATTATTGTGAATAGGTTAAAAATCATGGAAAGGTTCCACGTTTTCTTTGTACAGCGGGCAAAAAGCTTTCAGGATTTCTACTGTTCAACTGTTTATGAAGAAAAAAATTGTGAGTGAGGAGTTTTGTGTGGGAAGTATAGAGAAATGAAGCATTCTCAAAGAACCAGCTAGAGGGAAAATGTTTCCATTTCATGACATAACTGTCACAGATAAGTGTCTCATTTCTCAAAGAAATGAGGTGAAATTGCACTGGTGTAAGAATGGTTTTAAAATGGTCCGTAACTAACTACACTGCACACCTATGGTATTAAGGTTCTGCGTACAGATAGTTATTAATATTGCACGAATGCTACCACAAACCCCGGTTTTGCTTTACCAGAATGGAATTGCATTGCAATACTATTTTACTTTATGATTTCACGTTTCCTATTCGTGGATCCTTTTAAACGACACCGCAAAACACAAAATGTATTTGGGAGCTGCCACTACTGCTGCTTTGAGACATAATTAGGTGAGCGAGCTTCGAGACTACCCAAGTCAACGCAAACCATGTAACCGGAAGTATTAGTTGATTGGTGCAAACGCGATTCGCCTAAATAATACTAGCAAACAGATTTTGATGTTTTGTGTGTTATAATGTGGTCCTAAAACAAATATTAATATTAATTTTAAAATAGCCTAAGCCATAAAAATAATGCTTGAAATTTTGATTTCGCCTCACTCGAGACCCATACGCAATACCCGTGTTATTTTCGACTGCATACATAAGTTACATTTGGCTTATCAAATAAGGTTTGGAAGTCGGGCTAGGTCTGACTAGTAGTGATGCAATAAACTCTGTGCAATTAAAATGGTCTGCTGGACATGGCGAAACGTACTGTGATGCTTTTGAGACTTGAACCATGGTCTCTTACCCAGAAGTACTTAACTTTATTTATTCAATTCACAATGTAGTACTCCAAAATTACTACATACTAAGCATGGATTGCATTAGCTGTGTTTTTGAAACAAGATGAATTTCAGCATATATGAGAGTAAAACATGTCAACATAATTGAACAACGGAGCCTTTTTCTGTAGGTAATGGTGGGGCACACGGTACAATTTAACAATGGCTGTATTCAAACTACTCACGGAATTGTATTCAGCCATTATGCTAACTTCTTTCAAACTTCGAATTTAACAAAGCAATCGTCCTAACAGAGCAAGAGAAAGTCTGATAGAGGTACTATTGCGTACTGTATCTAACATATACCTAATTCGGCAAAGTTGTATGATCAGTCTTCGGTACAATAACTTTTTATAAAGAAACTTGTGAGAAAACGCCAGCTTTAGATGAATCTAAGATACCTAACTTTTGGGTGCATAAAAGAAGTAAAGAGATGATCATGATCATAGACTATAGTATTACACGAATTCCATGGTAAGAGACTGGTAGAGCATTTTAAATGCTTTCATCTTTTCCCTGCATTGATCTTTTATTTTCTCATGTTTCCGGGAAGCCTCCTGTGGATGCTGCAGGGTAAAAAAATCGACCAACAAAACATTTTAAACAAACAGAACCGTACGCGGAACTCGAGAAGAACCGTAAGTTAAGAAAAAGGTACTTCGAAAATATACACTTATATATTGACAAGCCGATAGATATATATTTATGTATGTTATACGGAATTGAGGCCCAATTCTTGTCGATTTGGATAGCAATGACAACGTTAGACAAAGCAATAAAGCATACGCCAAGGCTATAAACTGAAATTCGCCACGGATTCCAAAACATCACAATTGTACGCAATTATTGGTTGGTTATGAATCACTTAGTAATATCCTGAAATATATATCCGATTATATCGCATAACTTGGTGAACATCTTGTAATATGTCGGAAACCGATACATTTTTAAATATATATTTTTTTAAATTACTGAGTTTATTGCAGATTTCTGTTCGTTACGTGGAGTTATAGGAAATCCATATAAACATAATGTGAGAAAAAAGAAGAATGAGAAAAGCTGCATTTATGGTCTATAGAGAGGCCGATTTCGAGGATCTCCTTATGCTTACA
>VICI01004830.1:0-10328 GCA_019593645.1 Akabosia matsudoensis
TGTTTAAAAGAGAAACTAAGTTTGTCCTCGCCTTAGTTTCTGTTCTGAGATTGGCTACACAGTTCAGTTTTCTACATTAATTTAAGCTCCAAATATTCAATCAAATTTTTTTGGTGGTAGATGTGTTCTGTTCCTGATTCAGTTAGCTATAAATACCAAATGGATTCCTTAAAACCGTAGTAGAATGGCAGCAGCATTGTATTGTTATTGAGAAAATATATCATTCCAATTTTTAAAAAATAAAAGATTAATTGACTAAGTAGTAAAAAAAATTGTGTGATCATTTTGGAAAGGAATCTGTCAACGATAAAAAAAATATTCTGATTAGATACAAATCTATTACTATAACCAGAAAATCAATGAAATATCTTAAGCGTTAAAAAAATTGTCTCTTCCTATTCGCCGATCTTTCGCATTTGTCAACACCGATTTCGAATGTCTGCTCATTGGACGTTTTCCTTCTCGCAATAATCTCTATATAGATGTGGATCTACTGCCGGTGGTAACCCAAACGGTAAGCACATATATCTCTCCTATAAAATTTTGCGTGTAGAAATATGGAACTATTTGCCCACAGATAATATTATAAATATTGAATTGCTTTCAATTTGAAATAGTTCTCATTGCATTATTTCGCTTGTGCACAACTGTATGATGTTGGAAACTCAACATTTGTATGTCGATTTAAATTGCTTGCAATATAGTTTACTATTCACCCGAAAAATATTTAAACTTGCGCATCCTATGAATATATATTACATTGAACGTAGTTAATTATTCACGCATTGGCTACTTTGATTAGTAATTCCCCAGGTGGGCTGTCCGTCATTCGACATTGAGAAAAAAGTTGTGTTTTGGATATATACTTGCTTATAGTCCGTAATAGCAGCGCTGAAGAACGACTTTATTCATTGGATATTACAAATTTTAGACTAATCTGTCCTAAAGTCATCCTGTCGTAACGTCTTTCTATCAATTCCAAATGTCAGATTAAATAACATTTTCGTGTACTTTAGTAGATTTCAAAGAAACGACATGCTTTCCTAATCTTTTTTCTTCTTACTTCCCCTTTAATTAAAAAATTCTCCACTCATTTTTGGCAGGTTAAGGTCGGGTTAAAACAACTATTGTATTTGATTCGGTTATATAAAGTAGTGAAATATACGCAATTGGCTGTTGTTCTAAATTGCTGTCTTCAAGGTCGACAGATTCTGAAAAGAATGAAGACAAAGATTAGTGAGCTAAACCGACACACAAAGTTACGTACGTATAATGTGCATTGTGCACCCCAAAAATTAGAACTAAAATCATCTAGTGAACATCTTGCTGCTAGTAGGCTGCTATATGGAAAAGAATACTTGACATTAGATATTGGTCGTAATTTGCAAACAAGTGGATTTAAAATTAGGTGATATAGGAAGTGCTACGACTGCCATACAGGAGCGGCTTATTTATTTACATCAAATAAAAATGTGGCAGGGTAAATTGCTCCGCATATTTCTCATTACGCTACCAATGTGGTTTCCCCTTACCAAGCCCGTTAACAAAATTTTTCTTAGCATGTGCCAGCCGAATGAAATAGCATTCGTCGATTTAAAACGCAATGAAGTAGTTAAACAAGTCTATATAAGATATAGACGCGAGTAGCGATCACTCCTACAGAAATGCCACTAGATTATTTTATGATCGCGAAAAAATATACGATTATCAAGTGGTCGAAGAATCTGTTTTGTGTCCTGAAAGTATAGGTACGTACACTAAATAGCAGGGTTATATGATATGCAAAATGTGCATTCATATGAGATGGAATATGGATCACCTTCCAGTGTGTATTAGTTTAGCATATTCTACGTTTTGCATGGTTTTTCTTTTTGCACATGCCCTGGTTTATAAAAAAGCGTTAAAAGTGGTTGTTGACCCACTCCTGTCTTTTCTCAAAACGAAATGAAAACTGCACTTGTTTGTTTACGTATTCCCAAAATCACCAAATTAAAGTTTTACCGAATTTTTATTGATAAAAATATACCAAGTTCCCTTTAAAATAATGTTCAAGATTCGTCCCACATTTTTAACAAAATACGTCAGATCAGGTCGATCGTAATAGTCACATCCGTGTGTATAAAAAATGTGCATGATTGCATGCCTGCATCTACAAACAAAGCACACCTTTCACCTTTTTGGCATCTTATCCCCTGCGTTATATATCTACGCTTTCTCAACTGTCATCACAAAAGTTCTTGTTCCATGAGCTAGTTTTTATTTTGCAGAAAATTTGGCAAAACTATAGCAAGCACAAAAATACTCATTTTCATAGGCACTTGCTCATGCTGTTAAACACAAGTCAGTGCGACATATCGTTGACGAATATATTCGCGGAATCTCCTGGCGTTCAGTGACAACATCTTATCTTCGAAAGTTTACATGCGCTCTCTATCGTCGTTTCAGATAACACTCCACGTTCCGAAACGTCTTTAGAAC
Organism: Akabosia matsudoensis; assembly: GCA_019593645.1. NCBI lineage: Eukaryota > Metazoa > Arthropoda > Collembola > Entomobryomorpha > Paronellidae > Akabosia > Akabosia matsudoensis. Next base: position 2,479 of record VICI01004830.1, read on the forward strand.
ATCTATTACTTAACTAATCTCACAGAGAGCTCCAAAGCAAACTCTTTCCACTCATGAGTACACGTTCCCCCACCTACCTCCACTGCCATATGACTTTCAAGCTGGCGTCTTGACAAGAGAAGCTGTTTTATTACGTAACGGTTTTTATTTGTGAGTAAATACCACCTACCCTTTCAACATTATGTAACTTGATCTTTTATGAAGTCACTCGCTATCTCATTCTCAGAATTTACAATAGTGTATCGTGTCTACCCACCAATTTTCACAATTTTCTCTCGGATTACTTTGCCCTTTCAGTTTTAGGTTTACCTAAAAAAAATGCCGACACAAAATATGATCCTTTCAGGCTTACACTTTCCTAATTGCCATTTTACGCTTTTTACTATACAATTCATACGAAACCATATCATAATCATCTTTCTGCGTCTTTCTCGCCTACCAGTTCATCATTATTTATGCATAATGAGATTCTCGTCTTTGCACCACCAGTCCTGTTGCTGGTGATGAGGAAGAAAGGGATCGCATATGTCTATAGCTTAGGACAAAAACATTAAGCCCATGTATTCATGTACGTATTTAAGTTTAATTATTTACAACACAATGTTACACCAACGAAAACCAGCTTGCTGTAAGGTGAAATAAAAGGAGACATTCTCCGCATGAATATAAATATCTCCGCCTATTATCAAGTATATCACGGGGCGGCAAAAGGCCAGGCCAAAGCCACTCTGGCTATACCTAAACTCTAGCCCAAAATATTCCAGAAGAATTCTTCCTGACCGTGGAGAAACATTAAAATGGCTACACGAAAGTAATGATTACCATCACTTGATTATTTTTCTTTCTCGCCCGCGGTGTTGATGACGAAAGTATTATAAAATATGCATTTCATTTTCATAGCCACTCGTGCAAACCGATAGACCACAAGATGCGATCAGTAGTTGAAACAAGGTGAATCTGTTCCATCTGCAGATAAATTAAAGAGCTTTCAAAGGAATACATTTTGTGTAGAGCGAAGCTCATGTAGCACGTTCTCCTATCTTTCAGTAGCACTGTTGCCAGCAGTGTGGTAGGATGGGTTCTCGAAGCCTTTGCTCTCATGAAACACCTCAATGAAGAAACAGCTTAAAAAGCGTATGGCTATATTATGCCTCTTTTTAAAAAACGAAATCTTACTTGTTAAAAAATCAAAAGTTTGTGACGTACCGTGAACTGTATGCATTTTCTTGAAGCAGGTCTAAATCTCGTATTCTTGACACTGGTGAACTAAATAATTTTTTGTTTCGCTACCTTGTAAAAAAACGACGAGGAGTGGAAGTATCGAACGAAAAAAAAACTTTTGTGTTTTAGTTTGCGGAAGTTCCGATTGCCAATTTGTAGGAAGAACGCTTGCCTTCATGATTTTTTTGGTCCGGACGGTGCTGAGATATTTTTTTTTCTAGCCTTGCCACGTACTCAAAAAGTACATATAAAATTGTCGATCGCAACAACGGTGTAGTTTTCAGATAGAACAAGACACGAGCGTGAAAAAAGCAGTGGCTTTTCAAGAAAAGTGACGAGACAGATTTGCATGAGTTTGCATAGATCACAATCATCAACGTGAGGTAGAAAAGGGAGATACATTAAAACACACAAAGAGTCTGACATTAGTTCATTTGCTGTCGGCTGAACAAGTGCAATTTACTTGCCTCGCGCAGAACAACAGAACGGTCCAGTTTTACGAGAATCGGTGTGCAGCCCAAAAACAAATTGCTAGAGAGGCTGTTGCTTTCCCCACGCTGATTTATGGGATCGGCAAGGAACTGCCCTTTTTGTGCGTGTCATTTCAATTGCTAGTTCTGAAAGTTTCTAAGCGAAAGATTCGTCGTGCATCTCTAGTGTGGACAAGTCCAAATATATATGGGCTGTAACTTCTCTGAAACGAAAAGAAAGTGGAAACAGCGATGATTCTTTGAAGCAGCTTTGTTGTTCTTCAAAACATTTTTTTCGGTCTTTCATTATAAAAGTGTTAATTAGTTTCGCTGGAATTGTAGCATCGAAGAAGATTGTTTTCTGAAGACGGCAACACAGCTCGCATCGCCAGTTCTCTTTACAATAGTAGTAGCAGTGTAAGCCGACGAAAATATTGTCGGGGTTTTTTGTTTGTGTAACAATCGACTTTCTCTCCACCCCTTTTTCTTCCTTCGTCCAGCGAAGAAAGTTGTCAAGATGGGAATGGGAGAAGGGCCTGGCTTCACGAACAGTGAAGATTTCTGGTCAGTAGTGACTTGAATGGAAGTTGGATAAACGTACATGTGTGCGAGTGTGATTCCTGCGCTGCGTGCTATTAAAATTTTATTAACAAACGTAATTCGGAGATAAGTACGGTACTCTTTTTTATGCGTTACGATCTAGATTATAACAGATTCTGTGAAAAAAATGTATCGAGGAAACTGTATGCTGCAAAAAGTATTACGTGTTCTATTTTTTTGGAGTGAACTTCCCGTCATAAAGATTACACCTTTTTTTGGCTGTGCTAAATAACTTACAAATGGTTTGACACTGACATTTCCTAACAAAATTATGCTTCCATTACGTGTTATATATTCGGTTACACATGATAGTTTATCATATCACTCATTTTTCTATGTATATTATTAAAGCTAAAACACCTGCCTTTATGTAACGAAAATATGTTAAGCTTAGCCTTATACACTTATAACAGGCATTAAGAAAATTAATGTATGTTTTTCACCAATTTATAATTATATGTGGAAGGAGTTAATGTAGCAATACGTTATTACATGTCTGCTCAGTTGAAGGAGTAGCGCTTTTCGCAAGTACGCCAACCGGTAATGAAATAACTTTTGCTCTCGATGCGACGGTTGAGTAAGCAGCTTAACTTTGTAAATCAACTAACTTCAGAGATTACGATCTTTACGACTTTTCTAAAAAAATGTCTAAATGAGAAGCACTCGAGAAGGGTCTAAAAAATGGCCTATTTTTTACAAAAAAATACTGTAAGAAGCTTCTCATTGAAAACAATCAGCAAAAATGATTCGTAGTATTAGGCTCTCTAACTAAAATTGAACTAAGACAGGATTTTTTTAGGTAGCAGAATACACGTGCGAGGACCACGTTGATTCATTCATTTTTAATTGTATTCGTTTAATTAGTTTTATATTTTGATGGTATCATCTTTAACAACTTGATTCACATTTTGATCCAACTTGTAAACATCGTTCATTATTTCGACAGAATACATGGAAAAATTACACTTTCGCAGTAAAAATGTTTCGTTACAAACTAGACGCATCACTTCATTGGTTTATACATGAAATACAATGGCTTGAGACAACATTAATGCTCATACACATCATATTTCATTTCAGTATCTGAACTAATAACAATGGCACAGTCGTCTGCTGCAGGTGTTTCTTATTTGTTTGTGGTTTGCTTAAAAAACATGCCGAAGAATATCAGTATACTTGAATCTAATGCCCACAAAAGTTCATCTATTTTCTAAACAATTCCAAAAGGAAACGTACAAATAACTTTCCTGAGGTTTTTATGAGTTAGGGCAGCATAAAGTACTTTTGGCTATTTTAATTGTAGAGTGCAAATTTGAAATTTTGTATGAAAACACGAGTTCATGTTCATCAAGCTGACTGTGATAAACGCGTTTGCACTTTTGGTGTTCACGTGTTCATGGGCCACACCTACCCCATTAAAGTTTTTGGAGTTCTTATTAATCCATATAAAACACATGCCTTCCTATCACATTCCACTTACTCCATTCGTTACTCCAGTATAACTTGAATACGTACTAGATACGAAGCCTTTTACCTGTATTATAATAGCTCTGTTTTATCCGGGAATGTTTCCTTTCCATATCGAGGTATTCAACCAACAGAACCGAGTCAAGCCAAAGTCAGGCACTAAATACCAAAGTAATAGGTTTGCGTGTTTCCTAATCGAAATGATTGGTGCTCATGATAGCAACATCAGCAAGTAAATTATCATATTGTCACTGTCTTTATTCTTTGAACTTGTCAGGGTTTAATTTAGTTGGCATTGAGAAAAAATACGTAGTACATATATCCACTGCTACTGATCCGTAAAAGTTGTCCTGAAAATTAGAGACTTTTATTGTATGCCAACCTTTTTCGTTGTACAAAGTATAGTAACGGTACCATGAAGTAATACAGTAGAAGACTGCTGCTGAAATGAGCGAAAAGTCCTTGTGAATTAATTAACATTATTTGACTCTAGTTCATCTCCGTGCAGGAGAATCGAGCCGTGAAGCATAAAGTAATTAAAGCCAACTTTTCAAAACTATAGGCCCAACGCGGTTTATACACGAGTAAATGACATGATCTGCTCTTTGAGAAAACGGATCCATCTCATCGTCGATGTAAATTTGCAGATTACATATTCTTGCCTTTCTAAATTACGCTACAAGTTGTATGACTCTGGAGGATTGCATGGGCATGACTAAATTGTATTGAATTTTTATAAGCCTAGCTATTTTCAGTTTGAAAATGCTTCCTTTTTGCTCGGCAAAAGGATTAGATGTTACTCAGTTCTGGTACAATACGAAATACAACTGAAGCAAGCCGGAGCGATTAAGCATCACAAATTCCCTAAATCAAATAAATTTAACCGGCTAGAGAAATTCCACATTGAACCTTTCAAAATATGATGGGTCAAAGGCAAAAGTATGCAACAACAGAAGGGCAAATTTTTTTTCCACCATGCATATAAAACGGTACCTAATAAGTATGTTGGAAAGAAAGCCTGTCCACCATGATACATACCAGGTATGGGATAAGTGACTATCTGGCAGTTTTCATTTCAATTTGATCAACCATTAAATTTACGCAAATAAACTCTACATTCATTTCTGTATGAAAGAGTAAGCCAGCATTTTTGAATGTTACAAAAATATAAAAGTAGAATTGTATTGTGCATATCATAGATCTGTTGCAAAGGGGTCGAGCCACTTTTGTTCAATTCAACACTAATTCTGAGACAAGTTGTCTAAAAATGTTATGCAAATTAGATTCCATCATAGCTCTTCTCTGTTTCGCATTTATTATGTTTTAACTTGAGGCAATTTGCAAAAGCTGCATAATGTTTGTCTCTTTCCTACACAAACACTTACCTCGATTAGCTCTTCTTTCTATTTCCGTGCTTTTGCAATTGTCATGTTTCTCGTATTCTTCACTTGGACTATTATTGCTCGTCTGCCAAAGCAGTTTTTTTGAAGGCACAAGGTCAATAGAATTAATGTCTCGCTTTTCACGACTTGCCTGAGCTCCTGCATTCTCGCAAAAATTCTATGACAAGAAGTATGAAAGGAGTTGAAAAAATAACTTTGTGACACAATACGTGGCATATCAACTACTGCATAATCTCAGAACAGCTCACAATTATTGCCTTCTTTCCTTTGTTCTTTCATTCGCAATTGATGGGGATGACGCACAGACAGATCGCATTCTTTTTCTCCAAAATACGTATTTTCTTGAACCAAATAATATCTTGTTTGTATCTTCTGTCTGCTTGTTTCTTTTGAAAAAGCCTCTCTTTTTTCTTTCCTGTTTTAGTTTTCAACATGAATTTATTTTTACTCATTAGTCTTTTCTCCCTGTTTTCGTTTGTCACCGTGTCCCATCATTTTTCTCACGTAAAAATAGTAATAATTAGTAATTTTCGCTTTGCCAGGAGCCGGCTCAATTGCCTTAGTTTGTTAACTTTTACAGCAATCGTTTCTGCTTCGGAAATAAGGATCGTAAACATGTTACATAACACACGACACGAGCTGTGTGCTATGCTGTAATGGTTCAAGTATGTTACATAATATTTACTTTTATCGGTAGTGTGCTGTCTTCATAGAACAGTGAGAAAAATGCGAAGGGCGACTTTTCCTAAATCACTTCATCATAATATCCTGTCTTTTCTCCGTTTTTGTCACGTATTACGGCTTATGTCAGGCTTGAACTTTTGCATGACGTATGGCACGTCTATATCAGAGCTTGCCATCTTTATTCAACACTCCTATCATATCATCATTTTTGAGGTGGAAATACTCCTAAATTTTCTTTATGAACAGGGAAAGTCGTTGACTCGATTTTTATTGTTCAAAATCTTACCCTGGACATGTATTAGACCTCAGAATCGTATCATTCCCCGCCATGGCCCATACAGTAGCGACTGGATCCCTTGCATTATATCCGAAATCAAATTGTCTTGGAAATCTTCTCTCTCTGAGGAGTCTTTTTCAATAATTTTATGCTACAAAATGTAACTGCATTGACTGAATTCAGAGAAGTAGTGGTACATACATAGAGTAAGATTTTGGGTACATAAGAGTTCAGAATAAGGGCAAGCCCAGGGTGCAGTAGAAAAGTTTTTATAGTTATAGTTTTCTGCACAATACGCTTTACTTTTAAAACTTGTAGCAGTGTGGACCGTGATAAGTAGACCGCTTTAATTGTCACTCTAGTTTGGTTGAGTTTTTGTTCTTTTAAAATGAACATACAACTTATCGTGACAAAGTTCGGGATGGTTTGTTAAAATTACCTGTGTACTTTTTGCGTGTGTTCTAGGCGTGGACTTGTTGTGGAAAAAAGGGGTAGCAAAGACGCAGGTACTGGGGGTATCCCAAGCGGAGAAAGCAATAACAGTGGGGAAGGTGGCTGTGTGAGCAAACGGGAAAACGCTGACAGCAACAATAATAATCCTGGGAGAGCTCCAAGTGCAGAAACAAATTCCAATAATAATATCCAGTCTGCTGCTAATAAAAATGAGGAGGCAATCGAACAACATTACAAGAGCAATAGTATAGTCACTGACGTCAACAACAACAACAACGAGAACTGCTTTCACCACATTACCATGACCAGTGAAGATCTTCTTCAGCCGGGACACATAGTGAAAGAACGATGGAAGGTGGTAAGTGCCTAATTTCGTATTTTCTTATTGTATCCTGAAAAAATAAGCCAGACTTACAGTTGTACAACACAAGACTGCTCACAACAACAGAGAAATTGAGAACACAGAGAGTACTCGAGAAAATAAGCGTTTTTACACTTTCAAGAAATGGTATAATGCTTGTCTATTTTTAGCATTGAATCCCATGGGGGAACGTTGGAAAGAATTGAAGGGCTTTGATTGTTCTTGACAATAGAGCTTATAAGCTCTACCGTGGGAATATGAGCAGGGCTGTAAATCTGCCATTTTTTAAAGGATTTTAATGGATCTCCCATCATGCCCGCCCACATTACAATGAATTTACCTCTCTGATGTTTTTTTCTTTTTTTTTTTTTTCCTAATTTGTCTCAGGTGAAAAAAATCGGCGGAGGTGGTTTCGGAGAGATCTACGAAGGAGTAGATCTCGTCACGAAAGAGCAAGTTGCTCTCAAGGTTGAGTCTGCTAAACAACCAAAACAGGTGCTCAAGATGGAAGTGGCCGTCCTTAAGAAACTCCAAGGTAAGAAAACTTTTGAGTAGAAAGCATCAACGTATAACGTATACTGTCAATCTCAATTTGAGTTCTATCAAAACAACACCTTCGCCTCGCCACACAAATACACCGAACCCCGCATTCGACAAGTTTTAGGTTGCCTCAAATTTTATGGCTGAACCACTTCGTGTTTTCTCTAAGTATATCCTTGAGTCACGGACGCAATTCATCTCCCACATGTGTTCATCATAAAAACTAATACCGTATGCCTACGGAGAAAGTAAAAAGTAGCATAGAATGTAAGCCAACACAACATATATTTCAATGGTAATCCCCTTGATCTGACCTAGCTGTGCATTTTTGTGACTAACATGCTATTTGTCAAAATTTCATGGGGAAAACGAAC
>VICI01004831.1:0-10324 GCA_019593645.1 Akabosia matsudoensis
TCAGTCATGGGCACCCCTCCCTCCTGAGAGGGAGCAGGAGGGGTAAGAGGGTGTGGAGCAGAGGCATTTTTACACTTTTGGATGGAGTAAGGAGGGAGGAGTGTGACTATACATATATTTTTAGGAGCAAAGTGTGGTGTGGTAAAATATTAGCATCAAATCGGGTTGGAGGGAGGGGGTGGCTGAAAGTCGTAGAAAAAATGTGAGGAGTGGAGTAGTAAATTGTATTCTAATACCATCTCTGCTATTCTAGAAGTCGACTTGAATCACTTGTATACGATATTCATACAATCATCAGCAAGCCAGTGCTATTGTTATATTGATTCAGACCAAACAATCGCACGAAACTGCTGAAACTCAAAATTTTTATTTCTTTTGGGGAAAACCTTCAATCAACTTGTATCTGTCAACATGTCCTTTTAGTAAACAAGACCATTAGAACTCTGTAAATAACAAAGAGAGAATGAGCAACGAGCAGAGTACTCTGTTCCACAGAACGCCGGTGCCAACGAGTTCAAAAAGCACTAAATATAATCTTCGAGCAATAGGAGGGAAGACTTGCACTTCAGCAAGCGTGGGAGGGAGCAGCCAAATTTAAGAGCCCAAGGGTGGTGTTGGAGGGAGCAGGCAAAATTTAAGAACCCAAGTGTGGTGTGGGAGGGAGCAGTTAAAATTTGGGAATCCAAGTGTGGTGGAGGAGGGAGTAATAGCCTAAAACGTCAGGAGGGAGCAGGAGGAGTTGGCAAAATTCTGCAAGTGCCCATGACTGCTCTGCGTCTTGACAAGGTCGCTCAAAGCCTCATTCGCTTTTTCATATTCTCTTGTGTAGCCATCTTGGAACGCAATCGACTCGGAGTGAACTCGCACCAACATGTGGACGAATCTGAAGCCCGAATAAATGAAGACGTTAACAATTAACGTTCAACTTTGTGGAAATGTAATTGCTTTTATAGTCTACCGGAAGTCTCCTTCACGCTTTTCCTGCTTCACTACAAAATTTACAATGGGGCTCATCGCGAATCTGTTGATTATCGTGGCAACGACAAAAAACCCAAAGCAACCTAATGGACCTTGCCATCCTGACCTGTACAGAGACTTTTATTAGAGTTCATGTAGGTTGTAATGCATAGAAAGTATTTCCTACCGTTGGTATCCTTGGTAACAGTAGTATCCTATTGTAAACGGCGAGACTAAAATGTTCGGCAGGACTTCGCAATATGTCTGTGTGAACTTGTCCACGTCCTGAGTCATACGTTGGTCACTAGATTAAAAATTTAAGCAGTTTTCATGCCAAAGATGTAAAGTTTTAGAACACTTTAATTGAGTTCATTTGTGAAATACGGGTTATCAATCTTCTTGTCCTTAACGTTCAACTGGTAGCTTGAAATATCAGCAAAGTACTGCCGATGAGCAGTCTCAGTCAAAATAACTCGCCAAGTTGCGGTCAACATTTTCTGGATGTATGTTGTCGTACTATTGATCTATTTTGAATTTATAAAAACAAACTGAATACGTGCCTTGTAGTTACTCTAAAGGCCTTTGTGGAAAGAGCGAAGAAATTACAAATGAAATGGCTAAAATCAGTCCGAAAGACTTTGCTGTGTGTTTCCAGAATTGATTCTGATTTTTCTCGCCAAGAGCTGAGTAGTACCCACTCGCAATAAGTCCAACTTGATAAACAACATACTCCCGAAGGACAGCTATGCAGACGAGGAGGAGAAACAAGGCAGAGGATGATGACACTGTTTTGTTGAAGAGGTAACCGTGAATTGCATAAAACCGTTTGATGAACTGTATCCCAAATCCGTACTGATCCAGCCTGGACGATGTGAAAAGCTCTGATGAGTGTTTAGATTTTGAAGGAGCATCTACTTGGATTGTTCCGTAGTCAGGTGCAGCAGTATCGCTGTTACACCTTTTTTTACACGTCGATTCAGAAGCCATGGTCCCGATTGAATGCTGTTACCAAACTGAGCGGGAGCTAGTCAATGGTGCAGTAACAGCTTGACTTCCACCTCAGTCATTGTACCCCATTCACGTGAGCTTTATCTAATTTTCGGCGACAGGCAAGTTGTTTGGTTGGGATTTTGTAGCCCGAATCAAGATTTTACGAGAGTGCATTTATTTCTGGGAATGAATGTAGGTATGTTGGGATGGAACGTTTTTGTAATTTAACGCTTTTGTAACATGATCGAATGCTTATCTTTTACATTACAATTGTATTCGCAGTAAAATCAAAAGTTACATGACCTAGATGAATGATAATCTCGCACAAAAATGACAAAGGATGCCTTAATGTCCGACAGTAATCTTTTAAATAAAGCTTGAAATATCTCTATTATTGTTTGTTTTTATAGAGATCATGAACAAAAAGGTACACTCATTTAGACTTCTAAAAACCATATCTGCAGATCATTGCAAATCAGTTTGATCAAGACTCTATTTATGTTATTTTATCTAATAATAATACACCATGTGCTATTTTCTACTTAGATCCGTGCATCTTATCTGGTCACACTATATATTACAATGTGGTCTTGTTTCCAGAGTGATCATGTAATCCAAGCAGAAAAGCGTAGAATTTATTTTAGTATCGTATAGTATCGTATCATATCGAAATCGGTTAGTGTATCGTTGTTAGGAGACAACCAGTATTCAAGATTGTAATTAGACCTGCATACCTAATTAGACCCGCATACTGTGAACTGATTAGTAAATTGTTAGGGCTGAAAGAATTGTACAGTCTTATTTTGTAAGTTATTGTTATTGTTCATCCCAGCCATAGTTATTAAGTAGCGAAAGCTGCTTTATAAGATCGTAAATGCTGTCTGTCTGTCCGTCTGTTATCGCGAAATCTCAGAAACCCTTGGACGTACAGACTTGAGACTTGGCAGACTCCTTTACGTCATTAAGAGCATGCTTGTCACACAGTCTCAGACAAATCGGCCACACCGTTTTCCTGATAAGCACTCATTACTACTACATTAAAGAAGTGTGTCATGTTGCACAATCGTAGTGCTTCGTGTTGTACTACTGTAGTGCTGCTCAAGGCTTTCGCTACTTTGGGAGTGTGTACAACCGCGCTGGTTACTATTACAGTACAGTAACGCATTTCCGATGTTTCCACAGCCAGTGGATGGTCTTTCACATGTTCAGTCATGACCCTTGAGCTTTTACAAGACAGATAAACGTGAAATGACTCTAGTAACCACAGGAGAATAAAGAAACGTCGGGAATAATCTGAAGATATTCGTTACATCGACTTACGACACTTTGTAACCAAGTTTGTCAATTGTTGTTTACTTAGTTATTTGCTACTTTAGATTACAAGTAAGTAAAACGCTAGTATATCCATTAATTTCCTACCGAAGTTCTAAAACAACATAAACGAATCAAAGAGCCGATCGAACCAGTTTTTCACAATATTTTTCATAAAGTCCCGGTCAATTATGACCATAATCGGTATGTACCGAATTGGAAATGGCTGCAAACACTTAATCCGCTTTATCTTAACTATTATCTCATTTTTACGCCTGCCTGTTTTAAGTGCCTGTATGTATTGAGTTACCAAACAACGTCGGATTTGAATTAGCAAATGGCGGGACGTTTCAGAGACATCACTAATAATTGCAAGAGTTGTAATGGCACAGACAAATGCGCCACAAAATCCAAAAAAAAATCATCCAATACATGACGCCATCAATTATTTGTCTACATTTCAGAACTATCCATGCGCAAAGAAGACCAACCCAAAAAACTATTGAGTAAATAATGGATGCAGCGGCATTTAAAGCATATTCAAGGGAATTGTAACAATACAATAGGCGTAAGTACTTCCTTAAGCATGTGTCAACATGCATATTCATTGCTGATGCTGCATTCAGCAAAAATTCTAAATGTCTGTATGATGCATCTAAAACAATAGCAAAACTCAACAAGATTAAAGTTATGCTTCGGCTAATTTCAAACGCGGCAAATGTGAGGGCGGCACGGACGCAAAAACAGACCCAGGAAACACATGAATAGCTTTGAGGACCTGATAATTTTATCAAATCTTGAAATACGACAAAATAAGGATCAAAGTTACACGTCAACGACGCTATGAAGACAATTAACGCCATTGGAGGCCCAACAACTGCCAAGAAAATGCAGACCAAGTCATTCGTCGTTGGAGGTACTCTTCTTGCACCAGTTTCAGATCCTGTACACNACAACTGCCAAGAAAATGCAGACCAAGTCATTCGTCGTTGGAGGTACTCTTCTTGCACCAGTTTCAGATCCTGTACACAAAACAAGCGATGTGGTCATCTAACCTGTAAATTTGTAGACTTAAATGCAAAAAAGGGTTACCGAAAGATTCCAGAAGTTGGTTCATGCCTTCGATGATATTGCAATTGTACAGGAGAAGGTAGGTTCCAAAAGGAACGACAAATACAGCTGAAAGACAAATCAGGTGAAGGGACGCTGTGCCAATATTGAAGTCGTTTCTGTAGCCAGCAATCCAAGTGGACAAACTGTAAATGCAACCGATTCCAATGAAAAATGAACCAATCATACTGATTCCATAAGAGATTAAATCGGACTGTCGCGCATTGTATTCAATCCGAGAATCCGCTGTCCATTGTAAGGGCGCACTGTAGAGGAATTTAAATCCATGTAAGTGGATTGAAAGGGCTGCTTTTTGGTAGCGTGTACGCATTTTTACATATAGAAGGTTGATTCCCAAATAACATTTACAACAGACACTAACCAACAGGGGAAAGCAAGCGACCAACTAACACAATTGGCATTTGGGGAAATGATTTCAAGAGATTTGTTGTTATGCAGTTGTTTAGAAATGAAATAATTGCACACTAATAACGATTCTGTCCCGATAGAGCTGCACAATTGCCCCAGCAATTTGTGCATGTTTTCCTAGACGCAAACAGAAATATGCAAATTGATTACGAGCCTTTTCCTGTTTACTTTATTAAGCATAGACTTCCAAACTGTAGTCACGTGCAACCGTAACAACCAATGCTAGCTTATTTTGCTTCCTCCTAAGTACAAATTTGCGATGTTTTGCGCAAATACATAAATTACAGTAAATCTACATTCGAAAATAAGGGGACAGTTAAGAGCATTATGCTCGAGAGTGATAATAATAGACACTAATGTATTCGCACTACTATCTATCAGTTGCATGAAGTTATTTGTCATTTGAGGTCAGTTATTTTTCAAAGGACACGTTGTAGAAATTTCTCAAACTTCTTTTGTTAAGACCCTCGTCCCTGGGTGATTTTGGTGACACCAGTGAGATCTTTATGTTTACAGCTAGCGATAAGTTTCTTTTGGCCGGTATTTCAGAAGGAAAATTTTGTTTATTTGGTAGATGTGATAAGATCTAATTGTTACCATGACCCGATCATACTCACAAAACTCACGGTTGTAAAATACGACAAAATCGATACACTGCAACACATGACACTGGCTCATAACAACAATTTTGGCTTCAAGCTCGTAAAGAGATTTCGTCTTCTACATACTTCTTTATTCTAATGGGTGACGCCTTAAACATCTATCATATGGACAAAAGCTTCCTTGAGCTGAAATCCTTGCTCCTTTTCATCAAGCACAGTAGCATTTAAACATTACAAACTAATAATTATCTGTTGTTGATCTTTGACAGCAAGTATTTTCTTTGCGCGATTTCAGATTAGAAAAGCATAAATTTGAGGTGGCCTAAAATATACATAACGTACATACATAAAATTAACGGGCTTTTCATACAACTCCACTTCCATAAAGCTCTAAAAATTACATGTATTAGACAGAGCTGTACCTGGAACATGCATTTTGAGTCCAAGAAGGTACTGTTCCTTCTCTTTGTATCGAGCACATAAGCATATATTCAATCGTTACAGCTCCCGTAGTTACAAATAATTGATGTCTCACAACAAATCTACCCTAAGCGTTAGTGTACATTAGACAAAGTCGAGCCAGCCTTGCAAAAGCTGACTGTCATGTTATATTGACGGGCTCCCACAAAACTCAACTTCCATAAAACGCAAAATTACCACATACATTCAACATTAAACAAAATATGACAGGGCTAGTCCAAGATGGTACTGTGCTGACCTAAAGACTAAAGGCACACGCCCTCCATTGTTCTCTCGACAACAGCAGAAAAGAAGTTCGACTTACTGCCACGTTTAAGTACGAATGTATCACCACACCTAACCGAAACAGCTCTCATTGCACGAAGCCTTTTCTGCATGTTCCCCAAACTCCTATTCGTCCAATTCCAAATCATCTTTGTCGTTTCTTCATGACATTCAGTGATAAAAGGAAACAAAAAATAAAAAGTCATCAAGTCCACGGCGGAGCAAAATGGTGGAAACCAAATCATATAAGTTGGAATGTAGTCCCCAAATTTGATTGTTACAATGTTACAAAATAATACCATTGCGAATAAAGTTCCAATCAAAACCTGTATCCAAGAGGACAAAGCCTCATCCCAGGTTTTCATGTTGATCTGGAGATGGTAATAGTAACGACAGAAACTCGTTGCCTGGTGAATGTGATTATTTAGGGAACAAATGTATGTAGACTGCATTTCAAGCCAGAAGAACAGGAGAATTATCGCAAAAGTATAGGACCGAGTTCCCTCGAATCATTGCAATCGCCCATAATACAGTCCGAAGTATGTTGAAACCTGGAGTTTCCGGCGACCCATGACCGTACACGTAAGCAGAATAAAAAGGATCGAGATTTCGAGCTAGCATAATCACAAGGATGATGCAAGCAAACAAAGCAACGCTCCAGACCAACGTACTCATGAATTTTCCGATTTTCCTCCATTTCAGACGAAGAGTCTTGTATTCCGCCGAAATGAGTACTTCTCGCCTTTCTGCCATGGCCATGACTGATGTTACTGAAACTTGCATACGATTGTATGCGAGCACCACCTCTTCCTTATAGGCGTTTACAATTAATGATGATCCAGCGACGAAGCTCCCGATCGGTATAAAGATTCCTGAGAATATTACATTCAGAGGTGGAACCGCTGTTACACCGCTGTTACACCAGCAGTAAGTACACCAATTAACACAATGTACATGTTTAGGCACCACAATTTTGCGGGTTTGGTTTCCAGAGCAGATCCGGTCCATTCTATTGTGTGGGAGTATAAAAATCGAGTGTAGAACTGGTGATACTGAACAAGTGCTGGAACAAGTTGCAGCAGTGTCGTCTGCCACCGACTTTGAGCAGTTGACCTTTGAACGAATTTTCGTTCGCAAATTACGACCTCTGGACATTGTCCGTTAACGATACGTCTTATTTTGTGTGATTGTAGTTTATTGAAGAACGAGCAAAGACAAAGTTAATGTGTTTAGGGAAATTCGCACTAGTCGCATCATGGAAATCTGGTCGTGAATTTGTATTCTATATCAAAAAGAAGCTCTAGGTTCAAGTTTGCACTTTGGGGCAAAACGCTTTGTTCCTGGTTTACAGGCAAAATGGGGTAAATGGGGGTTCTATTAGAGGGAGCAGCTTTGTTTCAAGTTTTTGACGGATTTGGCTGTATACTGGCATATAGCTCCGCTAGCCTGAACTTTTGTACCCTTTCTTCTTTTTAAAACGGGGGAGATAATTAATATTTGTGACCGTTTCAGGGGGACATGTCGTGTAACAGAGAAACATTCATGACATTCATGTAATAAACACTCGTTGTAATTCCTATCTTCATCATTTAACAAATGAGAAACAAGAAAATAGATGCTAAATCTCGCTTGTTTTGCTTCAAATTTGCTTTTTGCAAAGCTTTTTGCAAAATTTGCAAATTTGCAAAGTTTTATTTTTGCTTTGAAACAAATTTTCCAGTTCGCCGAGATATATTGGCATACACTAGTATACAAATTTTTAGCCAAGTTCGTCAAAAACAGTAGAAATAAGACTTCTTCCTTTGAAATTTCGACGTTACTTGATCGAATTCCGTCAGAATTCTGGACAAAATTGTAATTAAAAAAACAGTTGCAGTTCGCTTAAATATTTATGGTATTTAGCCATAGCATACAAAACAGCCAAATCCATCAAAAACTGTCGATTGACACTACTCAACACACCTTTAAATCCCAATTTTACCTGTCACCCAGGAATAAAGCGTTTTCGACAGAAGTACAAGCTGAAATCTGAACCTTATTTGTGATTTAGAATAAGAATTTACTATCAGCTTTCCATACTCAAACACGCAGGAATTTCATAAACACATTAACAATTAACTTTGTCTTTGCTTGGATGTTATTTTCGCGTTTGACAGGTTTCAAATCCTAAACGTAATATGGTCAAATGTATGCCAGTAAAATTCCAAATGTTCTTTTTCGTCGATAAAAAATTCAATGTAAAAACGCTATAATAATAATGAATCAATCAATACTTTACCTACAAGAATCGCAACGTTGCCAATATAATAAAAGCCGCTTTCTTCAAAGCGTCGAATATCGCTGAAACCGTTACAAAATAAACAACTATCATGTACAGGAGATCTAATCGATTAAAACATGTGTGATGCTCTGAGAAAAGATATTCTGTAGTACATTTTTAGTCGCCATAATTCATTCTAAATTCGTGATAAAAACTTGACGGCGGATCATAATTATCGGCAAACTAATAATTAAAAGTAAAAGTCATTTTGAAGTTAATTATAACGGGAAACCAAAATGGCTTCACTTCTAAGTACATCCTTAAACATATGAAGACAATAATTTACAACTAAATTAATGTTTGCGATTCCATTCAACAAGTCTCAAGATCAAACCTTAGATAATGTAGGAATATATTTATTATTAAAGGCTAAACTATGTTAACTAGATAGTGTTATCTTTATTTATTAATAAAACGAGTGACGTTTCGAATTCAAGCAATAAGTTTTTATCAGACCATTTATTTATGTGAGCCAGTAAGTTGTCATGCATGGCCAACTTTATATAGCTATGAATGACATCAAACTACATTTCCTAACATAGCAGGGAAATGTCAAGAATATGCAGAAGTAAAAAGAAATACTACAACAAAGTAAATTGTTTCAAAGACATTCTTAAAAGAGTATATTTTAAACAATGTTTTAAATAATTATTAATTAGGAATTGCTTATGGAAATAACAGTATACAATTAGTATACAAAAAATATCGAATTAGTAAGTGTGGCGTATCCATATTCAGCCAATTTCTTGATACATATTCGTAACGTCTTTGACGGATAACTTTAAATGGGTTTTAACTTTGACCTTTAATATTGGTCTTACATAATATTGACCCATGAAAAGTCGATGACAATGAATTTAACTGAGCATACTCGAGCAAAAAGTACTTTAGCTAAGTGTTATGGTGAATAAACACAGAAATTGTAGTTCTGATCCACGATAAGGCCTTGAAACTTACGGTACCTGCGCTTTTATTATAATAACACAGCAACGGAGACTTACTGAGGTTACAATCCAGAGAAGAAAAAGTAGAAAAATATAAATAGTAAATGTTTCAACGATATTTGAGGACATTTTTTGTGCGGCCGTTTCCTTTTTCCTAATAGAGCCAAAATTTTGACGGAATTCCGTGAACGTCCTTTTAACTCTGTGTTCCACTCAAGTACACAGGTAAAGATATTTTAATGAAATTTACAAAGAAGATTGTATATGTCGCCCTACGACTAAGACGCTCAGGTTCAAATTGTTGGTAATAATTTTTGTGTGTAGACGCACACGGCCACGGGTCAAGATACGTCTTCCGATACACTTCTGATGCCCAGAGGAAACTAAATAAAAAGGCCTGCTTAGGAATCCAAAGAAACAACTCTACATATTTTCTTTCTAATCCGACAGAACCACAATTAGCTTAAATTACAGACAGCAATCAAATCGAAGCTCTCAAAATCGAACCCTCAATCTCTCTAAAATCACTCGTCCCCTTCTCTAGTAGAAAACGAAAACAAAACAAGCTATTTTTTCTCCCTCACTGCGTTGCGTTGCCTAGTGATTTCCACTTCTAAAAAACGTATGTTAGTACGGCCTGTTAACAAGGTGTGTTAACTGCTTTCCCCCAGCTCCTTTGCTCTGAAAAATATTTAGCATTAAAGAAGTAATTTTTATTTTGGTGAACTGTTCCCCGGCAACTCATCCTACATCTTCAATCGACAGTATATGGATTAAGGGAGAAAGAAACTGGCTCCTATTTAAAAAGTAAAGTAACTAGGGGCCATTTAAAATACATGGTAAATGCTTAACAACCATACGCTAAATATTATAACACGGACTACTGGTGTACAACAGAACTTGTTTAAAACGGCCAT
>VICI01004832.1:0-10324 GCA_019593645.1 Akabosia matsudoensis
GTGCTTGCATATCCCCATTTCTCAAGCACAACAGGCGGGCAACCCGGGGTTTGTACTAAGCTGTAAAATAAGCTTTATTTGTGAGTCGTTGCAGCTGATTGGTACAACTATTGCTTGTTAGCTAACCAGCTGACAGGAATACCTTAAAGCGTAAAAAGTCAGGGCAGGGCAGTAGGCGTAAAAACTCAAGTCATTTACTAATCAATTTATTGAAAATATTAACAAAACCATCTTCTAAATATTTTCTTGTTTTCTTTTCCTTCATTATAGAAACAATACATTATCCACTTGCATTTGTATTATGAATATGCAGTTTTCACGTGAACAAATTTTGAAACCCAATTAATTTAACGTGTTCAATTTTTTAAAAATGTCTCGATACTTCATTACCTGTTTGTATTAGCAGGATGAATTTACAATTTTCACTTGAACAACTTTTGTTTTCCATATGATACTTTGTAATCTTACATTCGAGTTATGCTTCCTTATCCCCATTGCACTGGGTTTATTACAACTCGGTTCCTATCTTGTGAGTATGCATTTGGATATACTCAAGGTAAACCTGAACTAATTTTATGTTTCTTTTACCCGTTTCCACAACTTGAACGTCTACTATCGAAATCGGTAACTAGCCCAAAATAACTTATACATATCTGAAAGGCTAAACAGGCTTGGATTGGCATAGCCTAACTTTGCGCAATAATCTCTTGCTGATATAGTTTTGATCAGTTGTACAAAACTAGTTACAACCAGACCACTAAATGTTAGGCTTAGTCCAAATATCGTCATAATAAAGAGGCAACAGTATCAATAGCCCTGTAGTTACCCGTATCAATAAAGATTTTCATGATGATTGCGGTTGGGAACAGAACTGCATCCAGCCGATCCTTTCTGGATTCATTATACAATTACTCGACAAATAAAACACGATTCTGACGTGGCTTGCACAATATCTAAATGCAGTCTATTTTGCGAGCTGCACATTGGGAAATAAAACATGCTGCTACGACGTGTACCTTTGATATACATGTCTAACCCGAAGTAAAGATAATCCAAGTTCGGATATTTATCAGACACTGGTAATATGTTATTATTGCAGAAAATTGTGGGTAAGTGTTGGATTACACGAGGTCCCCAGGTTTTATTATCATTGGAACAGAAGTTTTATGGAGAGTAAAAAAACTCTACTCCCATTTTTCTCCGAGCCGTACTCAATAAACGTTGACGTATTAATGGTGTGTTCTTTTAGATGGATTTCATCATTATTTGCTGTATCCGCCCAAAGTGCAATATTTACTTTGCCAACGTTGAGCTTCATGTGGGTTTCCGTTTTCTCCCCTTGAACGCATTATCTCAGGAAACCAAGTAACAATGTAAAATCTAAATTGGTTTTGATGTGTGATGATGACAGTACGGAGATGTTGATAGCATTTCGATTCCGTTGTGTTTAGACGCCGGTAATAAAGTCTTTCAGCAATGAAATTATGATATCGTGCAAGACTGCTATTTTGCATCATTAGATGGTTACTTCTAAATACACACAATACAATGCTATTTTGACATTTGTATGAGAGAAACAATATGGCTTCAATACAAAATGATTATTTGAAAGCTTATAGCTTACTTGACGTCATGCATTACAATTATAAATAACTGGATCGATTACCGACAGTAAGTTGCGCTTTAACTAATTTCAACAACTGATTGCATCCATGGCAAAATTGGTTACAATCTCTTTTGATATCATTTGAGGGTAAAATCTTTTGTTTCTGCAAAACATAACTGTTCGTTCAATTTTCCCCATTTTTGTTTTAAGGAAATTAAATCAAACTTTTCTTCATGCCTTAATCTTATCTCCACTCTTATTCGGTAAGTGAAATGACAAAAATGATAAAATAACTGTGCATAAGTGCCATTACACATTAAAAAACTTCAGACACATAAAATTATGCGACGACACATACCTACCAAGATGTATTTTTTCTTATGACCAGTTTCATCCAAACGTTCTTGCCACTTTCATTTACTCCTTTTCAGTCAACATCAATTGTACCTTTTGCACACATATGCGCCATAGCGGTGGGGCAGCGAGTCTTTAATCCGAGTTGTGTTCTTAGTCAAGTCATAAAAATTCTAACCTCCTTGGAGTACCCGTTTAAGTTTTAAAGAATTTTCTAAAGGCAAAAACTAACTTTTCAAATTGCGAAATTCGCTCTTTAAAAAAGTTTAGGAAAGTAAGTTATTATACATACATCTGATAGTGCTGTTGATGTTTGAGCCAATGTATGTATATTAAATATTATATCTAGTCCAAGGATCTAAGAAAGCTTTAAAAACTCCCTTTAAGGAAAGTTTACAACTAAATCGTTCAATAAGAGATTTTCCAACCTTATTTTCCGTCATAATATGAAAAATGACTACTTAATGTTATAAAGATATCGATAAAGTGGTTTTATATAGTGATTTGATTTTTGAGAAAAAAAAATCTAGATATCAGCTTTTGTCAGTCAGTCGAACAGAAAAGAAAAAAAAAGAAGAAAACCACTTTGGATAAAGGTAGGACACATAAAAAAAGGAAAAAGTTTTACTTTTTTCAAGAGTTGTTAAGCTACGTCGTAGTACTTTGAAGCATTCTACGTGAAATTTATTCCAGGAAACTGAATGTATCGCCAAGTCAAGGGAAAAACCATTCAAATGAGTTGTTGCGTTAAGGGGACATGAAGTCATGCATGCAACTCTATTATATTGACAACTTTTGGCACAATGCTAATCCCAAATGACTCAGTTCCTGGAAAAACCTTGACATGGGCAATCCTCCATTCGCTCTAGGGAGATTCCAGCAAGGAGACAATTTTTCCCGAAACGGTGTGCAAAACAAATTTCGCTCTCGAGTTTACTCGTTTGGCTGTCCTTGAATACAATAAATTTCTGTAACCTCGAAACGTGATACTAATGCTGTGCCTACTATTGTCAGAAGATTATACGTTAAGCAAACAAAACGATCCCTAGATTCGTGTAACGGCGTTGAATACACGTTAAGAAATTGTAAGTGACGAGAATACTACTCTGATTCTTGGCTGGTGCATTTGTCTCCGTACGTGCTTAGTCCTGGTGCTTTATTTTGAAAATGAAAACAAATTGGCATTCTTAACACACATCTCTGTCATTTTGGGTATAGCGAAAGAAGAGGCAAAGTTAAGGGGGCTGAAGGGAAAAAATTAATAACCGTATCAAAAGCCATACATTTATCACTAGCTCTTACATTATTGTCCAATGGTAAATGAGTAGATATGCAGAGCCATTGTAAGGACTGCACATATCAGCCGAGATTCAATGTAGCCATTACTTCTGCAGGTGGGAAGTTGGTATAATAAATTGTACTACTAGGTAGTGTACAGGGTACATTTTATTTGGTATGCATGTACGCGCAAGCTATCCAGGGAGGGTTGATTAAAGCACAACCATTACAGGAAGATCTGGAATCCTTGCTAGAGAAGAGTGAGTGGACTAGGACATAAAAACTGCGTCCGCGACGGAGGATTGCTTTGTCTGGATTGCCTCGTCAAAGACAGAGGGTCCTTTTCATCAGAAGTATGTACACTGGTTCCCTCGTAAAAAAAACGAAAATCGAAGAAAAAGAACAAATCTAAGTAGTTGTGAAAACCTGTACTTTTTGAGATAACACTAAACATAAATGCATATATATTTTGACAAAACCATCATCTGAAAAACATTAAAACACCTTGAAAATACCTCAAATTAAAGATTCACGACAGTGAAGTATTCTTGTAAATATGTTCATAATTATGTTTCATAATTACATTTTGTATTTTGCTAAAGGTGTGTTCATATATTCGCATTACCGTTACTCTTCACAGTCTGTGTCCATATCACCTGGCGTTTATCTTCGTCCACAGTGCTATATTTTGATTCTCCTCGAAAACCTTATTTGATAAACATAAAGGTCTATCTTACAAAGAAATCTTGTATTGCTGCAAACTTCTGTTTCCTAGCAACTTTATAGCAATTCCCCACAGTCCGCTTGCAATATAAACTCTCTAAACATGACTTACTATCAACTCGAGCAAACAAGTAGGTGTAGTACTACCATGGGTACTACTACATCTCCAAAACTCACTGAAGCAATTCCCCACAGTGCGCTTGCAATATAAACTCTCTAAACATGACTTACTATCAACTCGAGCAAACAAGTAGGTGTAGTACTACCATGGGTACTACTACATCTCCAAAACTCACTGAATACTCAAACAGTGCTATGAACAAGTCTACAAAACCAATCCATTTCCGTTTTCCCTTGACAGTGTAATGTGCAATACCGCGAGTGGCAGGCACACAGCTCTTGTCATGGCAGGCTTATCAGTTCAGTACTAGAAACAACAAGGCACAACAAAAAAAAACTTCTAACCCATAAGGCTGTTTCTTTTTGATATATTATGCCTGCATCTTACACAAATGACTTCAAGTACTAGCTCACAAAAAAACACAAAGATTATTTTCAAAGAAAATCCTTATTTTTTCTTGTGTTCAATCGACTCGTCTCCAAAGCGTATTTCCGCTTCACTGATCACAAAGTATACTTTTTGATTGCACACTTGTTCTTTTACGTATATGCTTTGAGAAACTTTTTTGTCTTGTTTTAATTTAAAAGGTGACAGATTTGCAGACTAAGACACTTTTCTGATGTTGTCTGCATTTTCGACTACCATAGTACCAAGTATTTGAAAAAGAATGTGTGAACAAGAAGCTATGAATCAAAATCATGCATCTATATCAAATATGTACATATTAAAATTAACATGTAAGCATGTACAGGCGCATAATGTAACAGATGATAGGATTTTGGTATTATAAGTCCAATAAAAAGGGTAAAACCGATCGTGGTAGCCGAAACCGTAAGTAGAACGTGTGGAAGGATGGCTGGCATCCGAATCATGCTAAAAGAACTGTTATGCCAATCTATAAAGGGTAAGTCCCTTCGTGGAGGGTACTTGCGTAACTTTGCAATATAGTTGAGAGATGAGAAGGGAACACGCGTAAGTTTTTACACGATGCACATGCTGAAGGCCCCTCCCAGAATTAAAATTACTACGAAAGCAAGCAAAGCTCGTAAAAACTAAATCTTCTTTAAGTACTCAACACTTGAAGGGCTTAAATATGCACGAGTCACTTTCTAAGTCCCTTGCTAAAAGATGTCGTCACAACATGTTATTTTGTTCTTGCACGCGAAACCGATATGCGAAAATTCTTTTTAAGTTAGATAGTTGAATATATTTCCTCAATTGGAAAAGAGAGACGTCAGAAAGTATTTTAGCAACGGAAATACTTCATCGATTGAATATTAAATTGTGTAATCGGTTGATTGCAAAATACGGATATAATTTCAGCTCTTTTCTCACACAGCAAGGGTTCCGAAATTTACGAATATTCTTGAATACGAATGTGAAAGATGTAAATCCCAACGAAGTATAAATTTGTCAAGTTTAGGACGAAAACGCATGTTGATCTTCATGTGTTTCAGCAAACACCCCTCAAGTCATTATTTAAGCCAAAACACACGCCTGTTCTGTAGAGTGTCTAGTGATGCACCGTAGTGATGCTTTTGCTTTCTTTCTTTCTTTTCCTGTGCAAGTATGATACAAGCTTTTTCTTTGATGAAGCTAAAACAACACAAATTAACATGGTCACATCAAGGACTGGTTGCTTGTTTAAATTCTTGTTTATGCGCTATTCAATGATATATGGGCTGTTATTGTCTTGTGCATGGTGGTCCAATATCGGGTATAAAAACAAAGCAATCGAAACCCTTCGCTACATACATACGTATATTATAGTAGTGTGAAAATGCGAGCTTCGATGTCAATTGATTAAACTAATGGCGTAATTAGGGATCATATAGATGTTAGTTTAAACGGAATACGTATCCAAAGAAAGGAGGAAGTTACCGAAAGCGAAATATGAACTCAAAGTAGTAGAAGAGAATACTCCAGGGTATTCGTAAAGTTTGTACTGCATTTCAATAAAAAAATTTATTTCAAATACAGGAACATTTCAAAACAAACCATTTCTTCAGTGTTTTTGAGCCTTGTATTCAATACATAGCAGCAAATGTTGTGCAAAAACTTTCTAACAAGTGTCCAAAAAGTAAAAAAAAATACGGGTATGCTTGTTACAATTCAAAAACGTTTCTAATTAATGGCTGCTTGACCTTTACAGAATCTAAAAATTTCCTCTTTATGTAACTCGAAAAGGCGTCTACTTTTCTATTAATTTTCAATGGGTAAACAGTTACAACATCAAACACTGTGTTTCCCAATGCTGGTTCTCTATGGTCAACTCATCAGGAGAGCAATCCTTTCAAAACTAAACTCGTTAGTGCAATCCTCAACGCTAGCCTTTGTTTAGTCTACTTTTTCTGACCGCATAAAGAAGAATTATGTTATCCACTACTACATGTTGCTTTTATTACTGAAGAGTCCAAGTAAGAACCCAAAAATTTTATACAAGCGTGTACCATAGACGGTCGAGGGAAATTACACTAAAACGTACATAAAATATTATGGTATGTTAGATAACGTGGGTTATTTATAATGAAATGTTTCGCCATTTCCCAGGCTCCCATCCTCGCTTAAACTGTAACCCATGCTGTTCTTTTAATTGCTTTTTTGGATACCATATCTGACGGAACGAGCTGCAATAAAGGAAGCCATATTCATGATTCTCCCTTTGTTTAGTGAAGCGGCGCAAGAGTGGCGCTTTGCGTAGCATCGTTTATATTTAAATACAGTTCTCTTCGTAAAAACAAGCGTGAAAATGTCCTTCAGGTATATTCCCTAAATGTACAGCTGTAAAAATAAAATTACCAAATAAGGCGAAAATATTCGAGTGTATCAAATTACAGGGCTCAATAGGCTTTTACACATTTCACCTGATACTTTTAATGCCTGTAACAGAGGAGATATTGCTCTATTAAGTGGCTCTACTCAAAAACGGTTCTCACTAACTAGCTTTGCCGTTTAGTCAGTCATTGGGATATTTTTTATGGAGTGAAATCAGGACACGCAAAACACCTAGCGCCAGCATGTGTTCACCATTAATTTTCTGATATTTTTGGTAGTTTTGAATACCGATGGTACTTCATTCATTACTATAATCGTGCAGTCAAAATAACCGGTACAGTAGTTCAGTAGTTTGTAGACACCATTCTAATAGCTTGTTTCTTGTTTTCCCAGAAAACCCAATATTGTGTTTCACCGAAATCCGCTTACTGAACAAAAATATCATAACAAAGTATGCCACACCTTTCGCCAGCGATTCCCAACTTGGTTCCAGAAATCCTGTAATGGAAATAGTTGTAGAAAAAGTTTCCTCTTGAAAAACAGTAAAGAAAACATTGAGTATTAAGACATGTGCATGACTGCACACAGCAGGAGAAATAAAAACTAAATATTAAATCTCTTATGTTACCGCTAGGTATGGCCGCGGTGATCATTTTACGTCTGTTTCATTACACAAACATTCTCAAACTCTCAGAGATCTGTATTGTTGCCTTTTCTTGTCGTCGGGAGTTGTGAGACAGTGTTACAACAAAAGAAGAGAAAGTTTACCTCCTTTTTTTATTGTTTTCAACTGCTGCTGAAATATCTTGGAAAAAGATGAAATTACAACAAGGGAAACCACACCAAAAATACACAGAGCCAGAAAAGGAGGGACATCGACTTGTAATCTTGTTCATTGCCTTTTTCACTTAAAGATGTACTTCATCTTGGCTGTGGTTTTCTTTGAGGGAAAAAGGAGAAGAATGAGATGACAGGAAGTTTTCTTGTGTAGTAATAGATACACTTCTCCTGTAACAGTTTTTTGTTGAAGCTGTAATCATCCCAGCAGTGCAGTTGAACAAAGACAAAAGAATGAACAAATTAAAATACCACGTGCAGATAATGATAATAGCAGCCTCGCCTTTATTTTCGTGTTCTACAAAAATAAGAAGGATCCCCTTTTCCCCGGCTGACGAGAACAAACGAGCAAATGTATTGAACTTGCGAAGTTTGGAATGATATAAATGCAAAAGTAGTTATAAACTTATATTGGTGAATGAAAGCCCCTGTCTCAAAAGTAAAAATACTGTTTCCTCAGGCATTCTCTATTGAAAACCGCTTTTTTGTCGTACGTGACAAAAAGAAAAATACGGTAAGCATTAAACAATCCCGTAGCATATAATTTTTGGACAAAGTTTCTTAAGATGTTGTCAAAATTAGGGAAGATCAAAGGAATTGCTAGTTTATCGTGTGCCCACTGATAACAATAATTACAAGAAAATAGATTCGCCGGAAGCGAGAAAATATTCCAAACAAACTCCAAACTTTTTCCACACCAGCTGACGCTTTATGAAACCAGTTTGGAGCTTCAGTGTGTGTGGAACAATCAGATTATGTCACAAGTGTAAATGCTTTTGCAACTAGCAAAGTTATGAAGCTAAAATGCATTACCGAAAATCCGTTAATACCTTGGGTTTGGCATGAACTGTTCTGTTATTGAAAATAAATAACAATTAGCCTACCTACATATCACCAAGAAAAGCCATGAGTGGTATTATCAATTTTACCTTTACGGTTGCCCTCACCCTTTCCCCGATCCGTCTGTTTGTTAGGTGCGTCACGTGTTCATGCTCCGGTTCAATATGACAATAAAATGCTAAAAGGCTTCTCCAAGAATGTTTTCCCTCTAATGCAACGGTCCATTAGGTGGTAAAACTTGTGTAGCTTCATGTTAGCCTCTTTTAATGCTAATAGTGTAATAATTCATGTTTTATTACGGTTTTTATATTTATATCCGTCATTCATAATCATAATAATGGTGGTGCACAATCCTAATTTATATTTATCCCGCAAAGTTATTTTCTCCATGATGTAATAATATCGTCATCGTTCTTGCTTTATGACCATGTAGTGTGTGCAGTCAAATGCATAGCAACCAGCAATGTCATTCTGTCGTTGATTCATCTTCTCATAAAAAACCACCTTTTATTCCTAGGTTTACACACGAATAAGAAGAAACAATTCCAAATACATAATACATATATTATACGTATGAGTATAGTTAAATATAGGGTTAATAGCGAGAGATGCTCCGCTGTACATATATCATTTCCGTACAAACCTTTTATGTTAAAAACATGATGAACGGAAAGAATTTCGCCGTCTTACTGGTCGCCTCACCTTCAGTGCTATTTTTGGGAGATATAAAATAAACAGGCAATTTATTCTTAATATTATTCGACACGCACACTCCAGGAATAACAATAAAATAATATTTCGTCGTTTGCCAGGTCAAGGGAGCAATTGAATCAAGCTGGGAAAATACGAAATGTATTGCGTTTCTCAAAGCTCTTGGGTGTATGCCTCCAAATGCATGCAACGTCATCAAAATGCGTGTCGCATAGCGCTAATAATGTTTTTTTACATGAAGTCTAGTCAGAGATGAAGACTTTATGCAGCCATGCACCAGTCCATCAGCATCAAAGTTGGGGATAGATGGGATCATGTTTGATGAAGATATATTATCAATGTTTTCTCTTTTTGATGGGGATTCTAGAGCTTAAATTGTCTGCAATTTCACATTGTGGATAGATATTTAATCTTACAACATGACTACGTTTGTGAGATCAGGAATATATATACAATATATAACTTTGCCGCACAGCCAGTTGCACGGAAAATAGGGATTTTATAGTCATGCGAGCGCATTTCCAGCTGAATGCAATATAGACTGCGTGGACATGTCAAAGTAGATAAGCTTAAGCTTCCTCAATTACTATGCATCCATAGCTTTCTAATATATGGTTCTATATGACATACCGATCAATAACAGTGAAATGAAGTTTAATTCGGTTGCAGTTTTTAAAAAGCCTTTCACATGTTATTTAACGTATTAAGGACCCCAAACTACAGATGGACGAACAGAAACGTGTGAGGGCTTTCCAAAAGGCTGTACAGACGTTCTTGAAATTTTTCAAAGATATCAGTTCCTGCTCCTGTATGAAGCTGATGTTAATGCATGTATTTCTCGGTAGAGTTATGGTGTTGGCGAATCGCCGGGTTTCTAACAGATTAAAATGAAAGGGGACATTTCCGGACACCAAAAAATCTGTTGATTGTATCAAAGAAAATCGGAATAAATCATATTTCTGAATATAAAAAAACTAAAACTTTTAACATATGTGCAATATGCAATATTGCCTACCATTCATGTATCTATCTAACCGTATGTTCCAGAAATGAAACATTTTTACAACTTCTCGAATTTC
>VICI01004833.1:0-10323 GCA_019593645.1 Akabosia matsudoensis
AGCGTTTATATAGTCGAATCAATCAAACTTTAACTGCTTTAAAAAGGCATTGAAAGCTGCCAGTTGTGTTTATTTATATATTTTTTTACTGCAGTCAAACCTGTCTATAAAAGGCATCCAAGGGAGACAGAAAAAGAGCCTTTACTTACACTACGTCCTTTGTAAAGATTGGGAATATACATGGGGTAAATACAGATAAGGCGACAGAAATGACACATTTATTAGACAAGTTCTTTTTACGGACTGCCTCTAATATACAGGTTTCATTGTATATAATTTGAGCTCGCTTTGACACAAAGAAGAATGTGCATTATTTCAACGAAGAAATGAGCAAAGAGCATTCCTGGCTAGCCTTGTTTGCCAATTGAGAATAAACTATTGGTGTCTCTTTTTTATAGAGCTTCCAGTCCCAACAGACATTTATGTTGATAGTTGGCAAAATTTTCGTCGTACGATTTTTTTGTATCTTTCACTGCACTAGTCAGAATGCAGGGATTATGCAGCATTGTAATAACGACAAGCACTATTGTGGTATGTAGCTTCACAAACTGTCAGGGAAGTACATGGGCCATTAGGTTTTGCTCGTTTTACAACAACCCAGCGTCATGAATATCTAAAGGGAAAAGTTCGCAGACATGAAAAAAGAAAAGTGGGGGAAATCTTCGTCGAAAAGAATCTGCACGAGTGAAAGCACATATGCACTTGGTGTATTACCATTGTCTGCTTTTTGTGACATGGTCCCTTTGTCTGGACGGATTTTTTTGCAATTGTTGTTCAAAGATATGTATGAAGACGAGGAAATTGCAAGTTAGCCAACAATTACAAAAAAAGTGCATGAAATTTATCCCTTGCCGGTTTACACATGTCTACACCCGCAAAGCTGCGCCAGAAGAGACTGGACAAAAATGAGGATGACTTTTTTAACGATATTTTTTTCGTGGAAATATTTTGAGTTCCTCTCAAATTCATTTTCTTATCTCACGTCTCAAACGATAATATTATTACTTTTATAATAGCGCCCGTGTATTTTTTTACTGTTTGATTTGCTACTTCAAAACTTCGCAGTTTTATGTGTACGTTGCAGTTGTCTTCCTACAGTTTGAGTTGAGCACTTCACCATTCATATCAGATACAAAATGCAAAGTGAAAGTATGTGATAGAACGGGAAAACTAGTTAAATTTCATTACATATTTTTATTGAACCGATCTTTTTGGCAATAGAATTAAAATAAAGCTCATTTGGATACAGCCGAGTGTCTAGCCATAAAATCCATCGTTCCAATTCCAAATGGCACTGGCTGCAGCAGATATGAACTGCATGGTGGTTTAGATTGAGAGAAATTCATCAGCAAGAGTTAAAAATAAATCAATGCTTTATTTTCATTTCTGTTATCTTGATGATTAATGAAGACTGGACTACAAATGTGGTAGGTATTTAGATTCCTATCTTTGCCGGCTCGTAAGAAAGTAGTTACAAACGTAAGAATATTTAAAAGTCTCTTATAAATTAGGAATCAGAGCTCGCAAAATATGTTTTTTATCAGCCAAATTGTGCTTCAACAAAACACTGAACAAATTGTGTAATCATACAAGCACATCAGTGTAACTAATCTTTGATTAAGAAAATGGTTCGACTCTTCCATTGAGCCTATCAACTGTGCCGCGGTCCATTCAAGTGGAATAAAATATTGCTTTTACCCAAGCTACTTCTTGTTTTTTGTAGGGGGGTTATTTCCAAACAATTACGGATAGAAAACTTTCTACCGAAAACGGAAGTCGTGAAACAGGTTTTGTTTCATTTATCGATACCATTTATGCTCATACCTACTTCAACCAGGATGTCTATGTGCCCCATAATATATAGTATTGCCTAGTTTTACTTTCCAGACGTTATCTTTGGAATAGGAAAATCCTTAGATATTTTCCATTATTTTGAGTGAATTAGAATGTGGCGGGGATCAGTTGTGAACTATTTTCATTTGCAAGGCCAATTGATTTCTGGAAAGCAAACCCCTGTGGTTTCACATATTGCAGTTTACCCCTGTTGTATTACCCTAGTTTTGTCAATCAGTGATAAATACAAAGTTCCAAGGTTGTTGTCATTTTATACAAAGCTTGTGACTATGCTATATATTATAGTGTGTAGGTGTGTTCACTGATTTGAATAAAACAAAACCTCATTATTTTCTTTAATTAATAGATTGGAGCTGTGTCAGCATCGACGTACGACGAGGACGAATGGACGAATTGGTCCGACTGGAGTCCTTGCTCGAGAACCTGTGATGGAGGAATCACACAACAGTTCCGACGCTGTAAATCACCGCATGGATGTCATGGCGTGTCTATCCGAAGAAAAATGTGTAATATGCAGGTATGTATGTCTGTACTCGCATTGTTTTCTCCCACAAACAACAAATTTTTCAGGTGGGAAATCAGGAAAATGCATGAGATTTTGAGTCAGGTATAACACGAATACTTACTTAAGTATTCCCCAGGAAAAAACTAATTATGGAAACCTGTCTTGAACTAAGCCCAACTCAATTTTCTTCTTCTTTTTTTGTTCTGGTTGCCTTCCCGAGAAAGCTTTCAACTTTAATTACATACCTGTTCTAACTTAAAGCTCACTAAAAGAAGTTGAATACTGCGAGTTCATTATAATTCTGTGAGGTTCGACTTTGAGCGCGCGATGGGTAACAGTATTTTATCCTTTCGCTGTAACATACCGCAAATCCTCTAAAGATCGCCCCCGGCGAAAATTTTAAATTTCGTTATCGATCCCCGATCTGTTTCGTCATTTTTAATGATACTTTCGCCCTTAATTGATTGCTCATCTTCGTCGATATTCTTTGCTAAATGTGTCCTATCTCCTGTCTCAGATGCGTGGCTACCACTTACAGTTATTGGTACCCGGAGATATTTAGAGGATTTACGGTATCTATGTAGTTTCCAATCTACTAGAAAACAGTATAAATCTATCAGGGAACCACAAATATCTTGATTTTCCAAAGATCTCCACTCTATTTTTTCACAACGAAGCCTAACGTTTGTATATGCTCCCTTCAACCGCACACCCCTCAATTCACCATTATCTTATTTAATTACTCTAATTAGGTTAGGCATAATACCTTGTTTGTTTACGAATACAAAGTTGATTCTACTATATAATGCTTTGCTGTGTGCAGGCGATCTATTATCTGAATGTAAACAAAACAGAAAAATACCTTATGTAAAAAGTATGCCTGGTCTGAAAAAAGAGATATTCCTTCTTTTTAGGAATATTTTAGTATGAAATTCAGAAAGGATACGTTCGTTTCCTTTACGTTTCGGTAGAAATCGAAAGTAAAAACAAATTACTTTAGACATGTAACGTTTCAATATACAAAGTAGAGATGTTCATTAAAGTTAGGTTCGCATTTGAAGGAGAAATACATACAAAAATGGGTTAAAATACAACAGTGTAACTCACGTTTACATACATATACAGAAATATTCGCATTTGTCAAATCAAAAAGACTTAATCATATGCAGCTACGTAACTCCATACTATTTTTATAGTCCCAGCAAGAAGTTCTTTTAGTAAAGGGTAAAATTATATTGAAGGGAAAAGTTTTCTAATTGAAAAAAAGAGAAAGCTGAAGAGTGATTAATGATGTGACGAGATGGTGATGGCACTACTTTTTCCTACTTTCTCCACTATTATATTTTTATTTTAGCTAGACGAACCAAAAAGGACGTCTCCTGTGTCCTAAGAGTGTGATTGCCACTGCCACTAACCAACTATTATTCATACGCCTAGTTTTGACATGACGTAACATTATCGCCATTATTTAGACGGAATTTTACGCATATAAAAAATGGAAATGAAATACGGCATAGTCTTAACAGTCGTCATTTTACACAACTTATTCCGATAAGGAGGGAAAGCATTGAACTCGATTTCACCCTGACTCAGTGCAGTAGTCTCTTATACGAAAGTACATAAAGAAATCAGAGCTTACAATTCCATTAATTCATAAAAAAGCAAGGCGTAGGTATCACTGTCAGACGTTTCATTCTGAATCCGCATTTTGACACTTGGATCTTAAAAACGTGGCGGTGCTAAGTGATCCTGAGTTGGGTTTTCAAGAAGCCGATAGAAAATGTACCGTAAATTCTCTAAAGATCGCCTATGCGAATATTATAGGTAGTTTCTAACAGTTATAGGTACCCGGCGAAATTTCAAATTACCCGCTTCTTTTCAGACCACGGCGTTCTTTAGAGACCCAGGCGATATTTAGAGGATCTACGGTATGCACATTGTTGGCAGAGCCGTTCGATTTTTGTAACCCTTCATGGCATCAATTGTGAAAACAAGAATAAAAAAGCGTGATAAAGTTCATGTAAGATCAACCCCTTCCTCGCGAGGCATCCGTGCATTATTATTTTCTCTACTTTCTGTTTAATAACACTTGAATGGAGAAGCAATCTATCGAAAAGTGAAAGATGAATAAGTTTTTACCCGACGCAGTCACAAATTTACTCCAAATCGCAAACCTACATGTCACATGAACGTTGACGGTACACCATTTAAAAAAATACGCAACGTCACCGTTACCATTCTGTGATTTCTTCTAATGTAAAACGCCTGAAGCTCTAAATCTAGACTTCATTTTGGAGCCCTTTGTCGCCCCCACTAAAATCTCACTAGTGTCCCACTTTTTTTTTTTTTTTTTTTGTATAATCCACGAAAAGATTTTGTTTTGTG
Organism: Akabosia matsudoensis; assembly: GCA_019593645.1. Lineage (NCBI taxonomy): Eukaryota > Metazoa > Arthropoda > Collembola > Entomobryomorpha > Paronellidae > Akabosia > Akabosia matsudoensis. Next base: position 4,745 of record VICI01004833.1, read on the forward strand.
GGAATAGAAGGCACAAAAAACCAAAATAAATTATGTACGACTAACACTGTGACAGAAAATAGGAGACGGAAAAGTGTGTGTGGACGAGACGACTTTGGAGAAAGTGTGCAAACAACAACAAAAATTGTGCCTACCACCTATGCGTGCGACATAAATNACGACTAACACTGTGACAGAAAATAGGAGACGGAAAAGTGTGTGTGGACGAGACGACTTTGGAGAAAGTGTGCAAACAACAACAAAAATTGTGCCTACCACCTATGCGTGCGACATAAATATTGAGCTCGACACTCCAAGAAAGTATCAACGGGGAGGCAAACAAACATGCCATTGAGATTGATCATGAAAAATATATTATTTTTGGCAACATACAAAAAAATAGATACAAAAGGTTTGTTTATCAAGCTATGAACATACTTTCACTTGTTATTTCTGGTTTAAATCTCGCTATTTCTTGTATTTGGGACGTCATTACACTGCGTAAATGTTTTCATGGCGGGATGAATAATCTGCTGTATTTTATGTACATATTTTTGGAGTTTGCGAATAAAAACTTAGTACATGGCTATCATGGGGAGCTGTGTAATGCGGGACTTTACAAATAGCAAGCAGCATTCTCTATTCTCTCCAAATAACTGTTAATGACTATGACCATTTGGACATTCTATTTCTATTTGGACTTCTAGCTTGTTTTAGAAGTGTATTTACTCCGGTAAGGTAGCTATTCAAAGGATAAAAAATGTAACAAGTTTTCTCTCGGATATGGTTCAGGATTTGTATTTTTCTACAAAAGAGAAAGTCAATTTGTAAAATACCTGCATCCTCTGCACATATCAAGTTAATGAGTCATTCCGGATGGAAAGGCAGAATGTGGAGCACACGACTGTTTTTTTTTCCTTTCATTTTCTTGAGCTGTAGAAAAAGAAAGCATAAAAGCAATTTTCGTTTTTTTTGTCACAGCCTTGCAATGAGTATCGCAACTACCGGAACGAACAGTGCAGGGCATTTAACGGAAAGGAATATCGCGGAAGGAGGTACACGTGGGAGGCAATTGAAGATCCGGACAATCCGTGTGCTCTCATTTGCCGTGCCGAGGGGACTGATCTCATTGCCAAATTATCACCGAAACTTCGTGACGGCACCCGATGTCGCTCTGGCTCACTGCACGTTTGTGTTGACGGCAGATGTGAGGTATGTGATTTGTTGCGTGAAAAATTAGCAAAGTTTTTTAACTGTACCCTTTTCAAAGCTGTTTTGCCAAAAAAATAGAGAAACGGTTACAAAAACCATTCCCCCCAAAAAAACAACATGTGGATTATGTAAGCGGTACGACATTTGATGTAATGGTTAGATTTCTTTTATTTTGTGAAGATATAGATTGCTTTCATCCAATTCGTTACAAAAAGATTAGAGAGATTGTTCAAGCGACAAGTTTAGTCGTTCAGGTTGTAACGCGGTACACTAACGGCTATTAACGGGGAAATGGCTTTTGTAGCTCAACTAAAAATTGTTTCTCAAGTGCTAAATGGTCGTTTTTTTCCTCTGATGTTTAACTTTTGAGTGCAGGCTGTTGGTTGTGATCTCAAGTTGGGATCACCAAAGAAAGTCGACGAGTGTGGCATTTGCGGTGGGGACGGGTCTAAATGTATCAGCCCTATATACAACTGGGAATCTTTGGCTGCAGGACCTTGCACACTGAATTGTGGCGGAGGTGAGATTTGACAGATTTACCTAAGAAAATTTGACGACACGGCCAGATTTTCTCAAAAAAAAAGGTTATATTTAGCAGTACGCCATCAGTTGACAGAAACAAAAACAGTTCATATTTTACTACTACTAAAAATTTCCTTTTCCTTGTTTTCTCCACAGGTCAACAACCAGTCAAAATTGTATGTCGGAACAGCGTGACAACTGAGGTTGTCGACCACTTCCTATGCAACTCTGCTGCCAAGCCTCACAAGTCCTCACAAAGTTGCAATATCCATCCTTGCGAGCCTGAGTAAGCTCTTTCTCCTTTCATTTACTCTGAGCATCTGGTGGATTATTATAGTAGCTGCCAGAGCTGTTTTGTGATTCTGCCGAGTTATATTTTATTCAAGGAAATACAACTTAATGACTCTTCAATAAATTTATATAATAACTACAGCGCATAAGTTTTATAGCATAATCCATTCTAAATCGGCTGATTTCCGTCCAAAGCCCAGCCACTCGTAGCTTGAATTTTGCCCTTCCATTTCACTTAACTTTTCAAAGTACAACAACCAAACAATTTTCCAACGACTGTCATTAATAAAAAAATATGTGCTTTAATATATTAACAAGGAATGATATATATTTTTTTATGGATCTTTAATCGTTTCAAAGCATTCCTCATTAACCTGGCTCCACTGGTAGTCAAGTCTGGTGCCTTTTTGGTGTTTAGCACAAGCGGTCACAGTGCAAAAGTATTGTTCAGCAATATTCATAGTGAAACTATTTTTTTATCTGTATTCTATTCAAAAAGTTTTTCTAGTGTAATGCATGCAACTGCAGAAAGCAAGGTCTAGTCGGGCAGAGGAAACCATTATTTTCCGTTGTTACACAACTAATCCGAAAACTAAAATCTTTTGTTTTCTACCCAGTTGCAGGGATGTGGAAGGGAAATGACGAAAAAAAAACTTTCTTTTTACTCAACTTATGCATTACGTTGTTAACAGTGTATTGTTATAGCTGGCAGTATACGAGAAACTTTTCAATGAAATAATAATTTCTAGGCGTTTACTCTTTGTTGTTGTGTAATAATTTTGAAGAAAAGAACGAGCAGAAGGGAAAGCATATGCGCTTTTGTTTTGTTCCACTGGTACGCTTAGCTTTTCGGCATGTTAACTTCGCAATAAAAGCGTAAACATAAGGCTCCATCATATCCTTTTTTACCTCATCAACCTCATCATCATGAAAATCTGCTAACTGATGAAAGCCAGGCAAAAACTTCATTGAAAATGAAATGATGCAGCTTTCATTATTCCTAAAAGCCTTGGTAAGAAAATGTTTCAGAACCTGCACAATGCAGTATCCGTATGCGAAAAACAATCAACAATACACTGTTAAAGTTTTAAACAATACTATTATGTACTTAAGATGTATTTACCTTTTTAACACAGATGCGTAGGTACACATGCATTTGGGATTACTCTCCCGAGAGAAATGAGCAACTTAAAAATTACACCGTAAAAGTACTTTGTGATGGCCTAGTTATGAAAATTGAAGAAAACAAGCAAAGCGACTTTCTCTGCTTTCATTAGAATACAAAAAGACCGGCCGTATTGAAACTTGATAGTTTCAAACAAAGCTATGTATATTGTTCCAAGGTCGGCATACGTAGCTATCCAGACAATCGGAGCAACTTTGTGGCACGAAGTTTTTCATAGCAGGTAGCAGTAAAAGGGAAAATTAATAAAATATGTATTGCTAAAAGAATATTAGGAAATTTCTGTATAACGTTGTAACAGATGGACTCGTTCGGAAAGTTTCTGAACTTTAGTGTGTACTGAACATTTTCAGGTATAATGTGGATTTTTTATTATATTGCTCCGTTTTGATGAATGAATATTGAAAAGGTGAATCGAGGTGGAGGTAGCTTTTCCAGTAGTGGTTGGATGCGTCCGAAAATCATCAAATTATAGATAATTAGCAATAGATGCATTAAACAGTGATATCTTCTTGTAAGGTATAATAAAATTTGCTCATTTTTCTCTGAATAACCAGGTGGCAAGCTGGCGAATGGAGTTTGTGTTCCGTCACGTGTGGCGGGGGCTTGAGGATACGGAAAGTTTTCTGCTCTCAGGAAAAAAATGGAACGAAGATACAGGTACGCCTAAGAAAACTTTTTGAATAAGACTAATTTTCTATAAACTTTTAAATGAATTACAGAAAAAAACGGAGACAACCATTTGAAATTAGAGTATAAATAAATGCGCACGAATATGTTACACGAAATGGCTCTGCTTTGGCATAACCTCCAACGATAAAAATTGACATCATCAGTTTCGTCCCATCTGGAACCAGCCGCATAACGAATGCTGTATTATTTCACTGCTTTTATGCAGATAAAATGAATATTCCAAGTTAAATTCTGTCGAATTGAAGCTCATTCCCGTGCTCTCGCACGCAATCCACAGGATTTCACTTCAGTTAAAGTTTCAAGGTAAATATGTAAAAAAAAGAATCAGGGTGCTTCCCTGTTTACCTATTTTTGGACTTGTTTGTCCTTCTCCAAGACACTCTGAACTTTCAAAACTTCCAAAACCAATCATAATGAGGAAAACAACTTCCTAATGTAAATTCCTCGCAAAAAAAGTTCTAATTGAAGGATTACTCCGAGACCGAATCTTGAATACAGATACTAGCCAAATAGCAGTGGCTTTCCGGGAAACTCTTTTCAGCATTGCAAAGCATTAAAGCTAAGCATCTCTTTCACAAATGAAAGTGTTCGCAGTAAATGGTAAACGTACAAGCTTGAGTCTACACATCAAATTGTCTAAATCTGACTGTCCCTAAGAAAAGGGGAGAAGTCGTATAAAAAATTAAACAAGAAAATATTTTGTACATTCGTTTCGTTTATCCCTGTCAGATACGTCAAAGCTTAAATTAAAAGAAGCGAGAAGATATTTTTGCCAATTCTTCAGAAAAAAGCAAATGTAGAAAATATTTTCTTGTTTCTTTTTTTATTCTACATCTCCGCTTTTCCTAGGCACAGTCACAAATGGACTCAACATGTATACATACGATGAAAATGCTCGCAATGTAATCATTTTTATTTCGTCATTTGACATCTATGTCATAACTTGTGGTATTCAATTTATTTAGACAGTCTAATGTCACCACGCAGATAATCCCCATTTCGGTAGTGTTTGTCCTGAATACGTCTCGGTATTTTTTACATGTTCACGTCCCTTTTTTCAAGCTCTTTTCAATGGCTGAATTTTATCGAAGTGGCAGCGGCAGACGAAATTGTAAAGTAGCTACTCTCAAAGTCCAACAAAATCCGTTTCGTATACAAGACGCTTCCCGACTTTGGCTCAGCTCCATAAAACCCCCTTTTTTATCGCAGCGAGCCTCGTTCTGAATGCATATTTGAATGGGCAGTTAGTTACACCGAGCAAAAGTTTCAAGAACGTTTGCAGCCCGCTGCAGTGTTTCAGTAATAATAGTAAAGAAAATCATATGAGAAAATTGAATCTCAGAGTTTTTTTCGCAATAAAAACGTCGCCAGCTATTATATTTTTGCGTCAACCGAAAAAAAAATTCTTCCGACCTGGCGAGGTAAACAAGGTCATTTATATCCTTCAAGTTTCATCTGGATTCGAAGTACAAAAATAAATCATGATGTAAACTGTGTGCACAATTTTTTTCCAATTCTATTATAATTAAATTGTTTTTTTTTTACCTCATTGCATTTAATTTTCCAGCTGAGGTAGTAAATCACGTTGGTATAACCCTATTGCTATTCAGCATAAAATCTTGTTCGCAGATCAGAATCTGTTGCTAATTAAATGCGTCTGTTTGTAGGCATTTTCCCAAATCTATATCTGCTTAGTTGG
>VICI01004834.1:0-10322 GCA_019593645.1 Akabosia matsudoensis
CTCGACCGATTCTGACTTGAAGCCCGTCTTGACTGCTCCCTTTCCTCTTCTCCAACGGCTTCACCCTGAATAAACAAAAAGACTTTAACTCCGCCCAGGGTTCTCTTCGCTATTAGCCGTATCGCGGCTACTTCTTCAGGTGGTGGTCACTCTTTTGTTTACACAATAGGATGCGCCGCTAGTCGGCTGCATTCCTTCACAGAAAGATGCTGGGATCATTGGTCTGCCAATGACCCAGATTGTAAATAAAGAAATTCACAAACAAAAGCCTGATGGGCACACAACCGGCAGGCAATGCTATTCCTGCCGGCAAAACTCTATGACAAAAAATGTGAGACTCTTGGTCTCCCTAACCAGACAAAAAATACATGATGAAGCTTCTGCCGTTCCAAACAGCTATAACTCCGCACTGGGCACCCACTAGGGAAAATGACCTATCATTTCTTGTTCTCCGTAGTCGAAAACATATGTATTCGCACATATCCTGTCAAAGTCGAATAACCCACTGAATAACTTTCCTTGTAAGAACTAATTTCATCCGCAAAATGATCCATCACACAATTAATGTATAGAGCTAAGTACTATTGAAAAGAACACATCAAAGATCATTTAAATACGTGAGTGGCCACGGCCTAGAGAGCCTTCTCGATGTAAAGCTGATTTCCTTTCCCCAGATTTAAATGTGACCATGCATGGAAACATTTTTTTACAATTTCAAACTTAGCCCCAAAAGAAAGAAGAATGTGTAAGAGCGCTTTTATGAACGCACTCGTGTTAATTATTTTGCTTATAATAATGAGAGGCTCAAAAAGCCACTCCATTGATTACTCGGTTCCATAAAAAATACTTTTCATGGAGGCTAGTCTGGATTCATTAATGATAAATCCTACACTTGAAGCAAGTGTGTACCGATGATTCTTCTATTTTATAGCGATGTATGGCTTACAATCCTCCAATTTTTGCTTGGAGATTGCCTTTCTATCTAATGCTTTGTTGCATAATTTACTACAATACAGCTCTGTAGTTTCTACATCACAATTTGAAAATACTTAGTAGGAAGATTACGGAAAACGTGATCACATATTTTATAAATTAATACTTTTGATTTTCCTTAACTTTGAGTACCATCCGACGGAAGATATTTGTTTATGGAGTTGGAGGAGGTAGCACTCATAAGGAAGAGTATTACAATGCAATGAAAACTCTATAAAATTAGCTTATATACGACGTTTATGACTATAATTGTTATTCTGCTTCTTATGGCTGCCCATCAGCCAGTACCCAAAGCTTGGGAACGTTTTTTTCGGTTTGATACCAACAACAAGTAATATCGACGGATCAAATTCCTAATAATAGTGCCCTTTTTCAATGATAAGAACTGATTTAAGGGTAGCACTTTTAATAATATGCATTACATTTAAAAAATGTAATCATCCTAATTAATGCGGTAACACAGGCATGGACCTTTGGAAAGGAATATTTCTCCTACGTGACCTCAATACGGCACGACTCGATTGCATAGGGCCCGCAATAAAGTTACCCCAAAAATATCAAAAACTTTTATCGATAGATCATGTGCTGAAACATTTCCGTAAAAGTTTAAGTAGCGTACCGACTGCCACCATGAGCAGCCTCGTTTTAGCAAAAAAAGTTGTTGGAAAGCGTATCAGTACATGAAGACATGAGATTAGGGGCATCAGGCTCAGCCTGCTTTTATTCAGTTTACTTTCATTTTGTGAGATACGCATATGAATGCAAACCGAAATATAATCTTCCTCACATGATTTCTTATAACTTGTACCAGATTCCACAATAAGTCTTTCTCACAAGATAGCTATATTAACAAGCTGGAAATGAATTCTGTAGAACATCAGTCAATCCGACAATTTGTAATTGTATCAAGAGATAGACCTCATTACAAATTCATAGCGTTGTTTCTTCTCCTCATCATAATATCTCGACGGGCAAGCGTTGCGGCTGTGTGTCCATGTCAAGGGCCGAATAAAAACGAGAAGGCTTGATGTATAAGGCGTACCAAATCTGTCGTTGTTGTCGATCTCCCATGCTGAGAATAAGCTAATCTGGCACATTCCCTCGTCAAGCGACATGCAGCGTAGACTGCCAACAGCTCGGGAGGTGCTGCTGCTGCAGCCCGATCCCCAAATGCCGTAGCCCAATGGAAAAGGACGGCCAAAGATCCTGCTAACAAATCTCCCTGACCCCCACAACGACGATTTGAGCCACCTCCGGCACAACAAACCGTAAGTCGCCCGTTGGACGCTACATCTGTAGCTCCTTTATGTAAAATAGTTACGTGACCAAAAGCTGTGGCCAGCTCACGAACTTTCTCCGCGGATGCTGACGGGGCTGGCTTAACATCCTCTCCCAATACGGCAGTACATAATCGGGTAAACTCCACAGAATTTGGAGTGAGGATTACTTTGGGATACCCTTTAACCAATTCTGGCTTTTGATTTATCAAAAATAATCCGTCAGCGTCAACGATAAACAGTTTATCCGCCTCTTTCAGCCTTTCAATCAACTGACTCACAGTGGCGAGTATTTTTGGATCTCTGCCCAGTCCGGGGCCTATTACGAAGGCATGCATACGGGGAGCCCACTCCATTATGGCGTCCACTGCATTGTCCGTATCTAGCAGGGGGTGAACAATTAGCTCTGGACTGTAAGATTTGATCACAGTCGCAGCCGTTTTTGCACAAAACACATGGGCTAAATCAGCCCCAACTTTGAGGGCAGATATTCCCGAGAAGTATGGGGCTCCAGTGTACTCCTCACTGCCTCCAATTACCCCAATCCGGCCAGCTTGTCCTTTGTGCATGGCATTGGTGAGGGACGGGATAAAAGCTCGACAACTAGCCAGAAGAGCTTCATCGTTGGCTAATGGCGTGGTCGCCATTGTTTTAGCAGGTGCTCGTGTTGTCGGTGGAATGATGACTTTTGGCGAGGATGGGCTGAAGATAGAACTATGAGTAGGTTGTTCGAAAGACAAGTTGTGTCGTTTCCAGGAAAAGATGTGATAATGATCCCTGTGATTGTAATGTGGTGGCTGTGAAAATCGCAAATTTGTTGGCTATAATTGTCCTCACGTAATTAAACCGTTGCAGTGCATTGTTGAAATAGTTTTTCATCGCAGAATTCTCTTCTTATTACTCCATAGCCTATGAAAAGAAAAGAAAAAACAATTTTGCTATCAAAACCATTACATAAAAAATGACTGCGAATCTCTCAAACAATTAAGTAAGCAATCTTCTTTATAAACTTATCTGCAAATAGGTACCTGAATTACCATAAATTGTCAGCACAAAAATAAAACCTTTTTGGCTGAAGTTTTTAGTACATTCACACACATGTAAAATCGTTACTGCAAGAAAAAACGTTAAATAATACCCATGACGTATTTCGCAAGCACATCAATCAAAGTAAACCATTTGAAATTTAATTTGTTTTGAACGATACTCTGCCTGCACGGCTATGAAGAAAAAAATTCCGATTCCCACTAAGCTAACGGCAGCAACAACAACAACACGTGAAGCGTGCATGAAAAAAACATATGACTGCTTTTGGTTGTCTGTCTACTTCATGCTTGCGGTGTTACGTGTTTTTAATGAAGACGAAGTGTTCCACCACCAGTTCGGCCGGTTCAGAGCGTTGTAATGAGCTAGCCTAGGCATGGGAATTGATTTGAATAAGATTTTAAATATTTATTTACTTTTGTCGGGCTGTGGTTAGTAATGTATAGCGATGCTCGCCTTGGAATTGGCAAAGTAAAAATGTGCTGCTGCACTACCCACATGCAACTTGCCACAATTACTATGAAATCAATAGACTATGCAATGACTACATTTGGGTCTTGGACTATTGCTCCCATTGCAATACAAAATGGGTAAGCCTCAGATGCTGTCTGAAAGCTTCACCTTCCAATGCTCAACGAAGCTTCCATAGTAAAAATGCTTTCACTTCGCTCCCCTCGACTACAAGCATGGCGCTTTTGCGATAAGACATTTCGCATTCCACTCAGGGCTATCAAATAGCCCAACCATTGCCGTTTTCTAAATCTCCGTTCTGGTGCATAGAATGAAGCAGGCTTTTCAGAGCATGTCTGCAAAGTCCACTTTCTGTATATACGTTTGCTTCCATTCCAGGAGAGAAGAGTTGGTAATTTGTATGTTTTGCACGAAATTGAATGTACATTTCTTTTCACACTTTACTATTAACGACAAGGGAAATGTATTCCAGAAATTTGTTGGAAGGAAAAGTGAAAAGTTACCTTAACATACCTACAGTGTAACACAAGATAGTGCAATATAGCACAGTTTTGTTTACATAAGATAAGTAATTGCAAGCTATTCTCTACTGACCTTCATGATTGATGAAGATTGCAATACAACGTATTGGATGATTTTACGTGAACGCAGAACAAGAGAGTTTCCCTATGACGGTATGTTTCTTGGTTTACTGAATGCGAGTTTTAATTATGTTTCCAATACTAAATATCCAACCAGTAAACATGTAGAAAATATATACGAAGGTAAAGGGTGAGCATAAAAATAAAGCGATGGTCTTGGGTCAGCTTCACTTTTGAATGCCCGTCAGTATTAAATTTTTAGACTCATGGCGTTAATAATTGTTTCGAATGGAATAAACGTGAGTCCGTATGATACAAGCGAACTTATCTAAAATAAGGCCATCCATTGTGTTCACCGAGTAGGACATACCAAAGGAAGATCAGTAACGAATTATGTGAGCATATTATTGAAGGAAACTAAATTTAATTTTCCTCTATTTTCCCATAAAAAATGTACTATAGACCAGGAAATGAGCTTCTCAAAGAAAATCATACTCGGTGTCTTTCATCAGTTTAGATCAAGAAAAACAAAGGAGACTCCGTGAAATGCACACGGACGCTTCAGTTAATCCACACCTTTATCTAATCTCATGCCATGCGAAAAATACATGGACCCGGAAGAAGGAGAATATTGCAGAAAACTACTCCCCACCCGCAGAAACATTTCTCGTATGTTCAGCTTATTTAGCATAAAATGGTATAAAGAAAAAAATGGTTACAGTCTTCGTGTTTGTTTTTTCTTTATCAAATTTAAACAGCCAGGAAACAGATGCGTTGTGAGAACCAACAGAATCAAGAATCAACAGACATTGAATAAAGCTTAGGAATAATGCCGGACCGTATGTTTATGCTGGTGTGAATACTTCGACTTCAAGTAAGTGGACATGACCCGAAACACATTCCTTCATCATTCATGGTTAAATAATTGGAAAACTAGGCCTGGAAGGATTTTGTCGGAGATTTGCAACTCGGGAAATCCAAACTCTCACATTCCAGTTCCACACAAGAACCAGTGCAACTCTCTCTCTCTCTGTGCTTAACTAGTCACTGGTACGTAGAGTGCTCTGTTAGAGGCTGTGTGTATGTGCCCTGCCCGTGTCAAACAACGGCAGTTACATAGCTAAAATGTGTTCGGCAGAATGAATCTCACTCACTTGTTCTTTCGATGCGGATCCAGAATAAACTGTCAAGACATAACAGACAGAAAAGGTGTCGGCCACTATGTTCTTAAAACCATCAAGAGACTCATCTTCCTCACTGCTCGTAGCAAAGCAAACACTATTAGAGTAGAGGTGAAGGGGGAAAATACTAACTTGACACTGTATCTTTGTTAATTCCCTTTCTATCCTTGAAATACGTCCTGGACTTGAGCAGGTATCACAAGATACTCCAGACACAATCACTCATTTTCCTTTTCGACACGATTCTTGAGAGGTACTCGTATGGACAAAAAGTTTCAAACTAGAGAGCTCAAATATTTGCCCAAACTTTTTGCCTTGGAAAATTATTACATTAATTAGCAAATTGTACCCCATGAGGGTTAAAGGATATCTCAACGTCTCTCAATTTCCTCTCTCCAAGCTTTACTCGTAGAATCACGGATTCTGGGTTCCATTACAAGTCCAGGTCACACACGTCACCCATGAAATATGTATTAATTTGAAACGAGGCACAGAATCGTGTTCACTTTCCGTAGAGAAACCAGTTCTCAACAGTTTGATTTTAAAAGTACTTACTGCTAGATAAGCAATATGGGAATGCAGTCGACACGGTTTCGAGCGCACGATTCTCGTTCTCTCTTCAACCCCATATGCGATGCTAGAAACACGTCCCTGGCTGGGCAAAGAATCGGAAACTAAGAAAAAGTGATCATAAAATGGTTTCCATCCACAGTTTACTTACAACAAGTATTGGCCTTGTTCTTCCATTTTTACGCGGTTTGGTGAGCCATATTGTCGTATCGTATGCAAATCGGGTTCATTTATAAGAACACGAGAAATACGAGAATACGCACAATAGAAATCAACTTTCGCTTGTGTTTCTTTTCTCCTTTCCTTGCTTATGCTTCTCTCCTGTCTTATTTTTAATACATGCTAACACTGCAACAAGGACAACCGACGGATGTAATGTTTGCCGTTTTTCTTCTCCCAAAAGTTGTTGCGACAACATCAACCTGATGACGATTTTTGTATCTCGGTTGTTTTTGTGGCTCTATTGTTGTTACTACTTTACTTCTAAAAAGGATGAAGACGGTGACAAGCGGAAAATACGGCTGGTCGAATATTTATACAGTTATTTTTTTTATCGTATGTTCTTCTATACTTCCTGTCCTTTTTCCTGTTGTCGGCTTTCCTTCTTTCACCTCTGCACTCCATTTACTATCCTTTTCAGATCCATTCTGCATTTCGATTCCACTCCAGGGACATTCAGTTCAGTTTAAAATAAGAAACGATTATCTACGTCTTTGCCGATGCTTTCCCCATGTCGTGGATGGTTTTAGCTCTTTTCTTGGGAAAACTGAGGTAATGACGTGCTAGCTTTATTTTATTGTATAGTGGGTGAATTTGCGACAGTTGATAGGTCGCTCCGATTGTCCTGTTGTCCCACGAAGACCCGTTGAATTTATTCGATTACACGATAAAGATCAGATTTGAAAAAAAAATCAAAGAAAAGAAGCACAATTGGAACTGGGTATTAAGTACAACAAGAGTTTTTTCTTATCTACGAGTATCAAAGAAAGTGAAAGAGGAGAAAGTCGTGGTCGTTGAGTACAATCAGATGCTCACTTTCTTCACCGTATCGACAGCACCACCGACTATTCGAGCACAACTGTTACCTGGTCGCAGGCAGCACACCGTTTTTGTCTGAAACTGTTCGTTCCCTTCATAAAGCACTCTGTCGGTCTACAGTTGCAGTTTCACATAACCGACTGTATTTCCAACTGGTGTACACAATTTTGCGCTCCATGTTCTAGCTCTGCTTATGTTTTTATACGTACATTTTTTTCTTTACTGCTACTCCTATGAGAGAAGGGAAAATGTTGGTTGAACCTGTTCACATACTACAACTTCAGGAACTTTGAGAACTTTCTTTTTTTCTTTCTGTAGAGTAAACGATAGTTCAACCACGTAAGTGTGACGATGAAGATTTTCTCTATGTTGATGCTCGTATGCACTGCTTTGTGTGTTATAATACTATTGCCATTTTACCAGCCAGTCAAGCAGTAACCTGCCCCTCTCCCCACATCATCATTCTTTCTCTTTTTTGTCTCTGTATGTGTTAGCGATGATTCCATTTATGATTCTACTACAACAACTGAATAAAACCTACAACCTAGGCTAGTAGGCTAGAACCAGTACATCTTTTGTATTGTCCGCTAGTTTAGGCCTATAAAAGCCATATTTCGTCTTGGGCATGCTGTGTGAATACAAGCTTCTCCGAGTGATATCATCATCTATGTACCAACTTCGGTGGCCGCTCGCTCTCCGGAAAATTTTTTTAGAATTGGAATCCTTCAAACACATTTTCACTCAACAGCGTTCCTATTTGTGAGCGAATAGATGAATGTGTGCCTGTAACTCTGCTTATGTAACTTATTTACAGGGCAGCAGTGCCAGTGCCTATTGGCAATCCAGTAGACTAACTCTTCAACACTATAACACTCTTAAAGAAGCATTGCAGAATCGCATCATTGTGTCAGCAAGATTGGATTTTACTGGACCCAGTCCGACGCTATATAAAATGCTACTTTGTTAAAAGTCTAATCTAGTGATTCACAGCGTTCTCATACTCCATAGGCTCATTTTCATGGGGTTGTTCCTATAAACATAAACATTATAGTAAAATTGGACTATCAACAGCGTGAGTTTATCAAATTAAGGTAGCATATGCATGCGTGTAGCTAGGTCTAGAACATGTGTATCTCACAAAGAAATAAACCTTTGCCATAAAGTGATGGAATAGAAAACATGTTCTTTAAAATGGCACAAGAGAAACTAATGCAAGTCATTATTTCAAACCTTCAGCACACCATAGTGGCTTTTACAAGTGTATGGTCGGGGCATACATAAAACTCCAGTTTCAAAACACCACCTATGTACCTTACATTTTTGCAGTCTACAACGTACTTTTCCTTAGCTTAACTCTGTCACTTTGAATTGGCAGATCGGGGGATTCCGGTCATACCCGGAGAAAAATCCTTGTGATGGCTTACTTTCTCTCGCTTTCTCCACCACTTCCCCGGGTGAGACTTTTCCTTGCAGAATCTTGCTATGCATGTATGTATGTGGTAATGGTATAAACCGCGACTTTGGAGGGCTTCCACTACTTCCTTTTCGGAGGAGGCAAAATATTATGCAAGAATCAAGTTTACTTCAAGACTGCTACAGATTCGAGCTAAATGATAACAGGAATCAAAACGTATATTTATTTATTGAAATGTATTCGTTGATGATGTTTTTGAAATCGCTTGATTTTCAAAGAGAACAGTAAAAGACGACGTAGAGGGTAAGAAACCTTAACTGTATTGATTAACATATATCGAAAAACATTTTCATACTGACTCCTGCGAGTTTACTTCTCCCCATTAGCAAAATTTACTCCTTTAAAAGAGCGTGTGCTTGAATTCGAACAAACTTGAATGGGCGTCAATAAAGTTAACTTATCCACTCTCCGCCTGACAGTACTGTAAACTCATTACTTCAATGGAACCCCAACCTATACCAACATGGCGCAGTTGAGCATCTGTGAATTAGTAAATTCTTATAAAACGAATGATTTCGCAACAATAATCCACCACCAGCATCCTAGCTTACTTTACGTTGGAAATTCGAGAACACATCGCAAATGAAAAACTAACTCGTAATGAAAAATATATTATTATTTGTATAATGCTAATATGAAATGAATAATACGCAATGAAAATAATATGTTTTATAAATTGTGAGGAAATATAGCTGTAGCTATAAATTAGTAGTCAGATCACTTTGCGTATTTTGAAAAATAAAGAAACAATAAAGTTGCAATAAGTACCATTTTTATCATCAGCATCACCTACTTGGAGTAATTATTAAACGTCTTGTGGCGCTACATTCTCCTGGGAATTCTTCATGAAGCCGATTTATGGATGCCTCCTGTATGTCTACTGTCAATAGATGATCGAAAACCTACATAACTCAGTTTTCTAAAAAATCAATGCAGCCTTACTACTAAAGGAATCGTACTGGAAATTAGTAAATGGTAGGATTCTAAGAAGAGGATAGATCTTATTTGGGTGATAAATGTGTACATAGCTGTTTGCTATTTTCTGATGATACGCGATTGGAGAGAGTGCTTATTGTTCACAAAGTACCAGATTGTTTCCGTTTTCTTCCAACGCCTAATGTTAGTCGACACAAAATATTTCATTTAAAGTTATCGGATCAGAAACTAATTTAAATCGAGCACTACTGTGATGTTTCAGTCGTGTACTGATGGGATTGAGAACATTCTGGAAGAGAAACGTAATACTTAAGAAAAAAGAAAATCGCAAGTTCCTCCTCAAAACTTCTTTGTTGATGTTGTCATTTAGAACACACAGTCTTTTCTTGGTCCTAGAGACTGCAATCTTTACCGGAAAATAGTAGGTATTTGCATGGAGAAGATTGAAACGAAAACCAATTTTCCACCAACCATTGTCTATATTCCCGAGAAAATACGTCGTGACACTAATGGAATTGTGAAAAATGAACAGAAATCTTTCGGGCTCGCAACAGCATTTTTAAATGAAAAACTTTCCCCCAGTTATTCTTGTTTCCATTCTAGCTAGCTTCCACCTGGAAAATTTGTATTATTTTGTGGTTAAGGACGTGCTCAAATGGTCACATATACAATCATCGTTGATAAGGGTAACACATACAAAATTATACTTGTCAACATAGCCGAATGGGAGGAAATCAAAAAGAAAACAAGTTTTTGT
>VICI01004835.1:0-10317 GCA_019593645.1 Akabosia matsudoensis
TTCTTTTAGATTCCCGCACACTCCCATCACAAATCTTCACGCACGCAATTCGCAACACTTGACGCTCATCATTTTTCTAACTGAAAGTTTTATGTATTTCCTATATGTGAAAACACATACGAGATTATTAAAATTACATAAATTTTGTGTGTAACAGTTTTTACTTTCAAACTGTACCGATAGGAGCGTAATCTTTTAGCAATCACGCAATGCTCAGTTTTAGCACTGGGTTCGCTTAACTAATCTCGTAGTCCTTTTTAAGAGAATGAAAAAAAGATTTCATTTTGTGATATGATTCCTCTCCTGCCTTCGATTGTTTATTGAGACAAGGAGCAAAAGTCCATCCATCAATATCAATATTATTTGTCGACCCTGTACGTTGACTTTTGAACGCATCAAAGAAACAGGAAGTAAACCGTTGCGGCCTACGTCGCTCTGCGTGCACTTAAATCTTTGTGATGGAAAGATTGTGAATGATTAGCTCCCATAAAAAAACAAACGTAATACTGCCAACAACCTTTAAGACTTGTTAAAACAAAATGGATCAAATATTGAACCAATTTAAAAACAAAGTACATAAATGTCGCGATATATGCTTATGCGATAACAAGTCACGTTACATCATGGCTTTTACTCATATGAAATATGAAAGCAGCTGGAGTTAGCTAACAAACTATTCAATTAGGCTTAACTCAAAGTGACCTCACACTTTATGTTATGCTGACAGGATTATAGAATGTTTGATTGGATGACGCATCGGCTTGAACAATATTCGTATCGAGACTGTTTGGCAGTTAACAAGTTTATGATGGACACATTCATCTTCAAATTGTAAAAGACTAAGATTTATGTATTTTTTCAAATAGGTACGTGGGTATTTTATACTACATGCCAAAAATAAAACTCCCATTGGTAATAATTATTTCACTGTCAAGTTCACCGGACAAAACATATCCATCGTGAGAAATATGAAAGCAGCTGGAGTTAGCTAACAAACTATTCAATTAGGCTTAACTCAAAGTGACCTCACACTTTATGTTATGCTGACAGGATTATAGAATGTTTGATTGGATGACGCATCCGCTTGAACAATATTCGTATCGAGACTGTTTGGCAGTTAAAAAGTTTATGATGGACACATTCATCTTCAAACTGTAAAAGACTAAGATTTATCTATTTTTTTCAAATAGGTACGTGGGTAGTTTATACTACATGCCAAAAATAAAACTCCCATTGGTAATAATTATTTCACTGTCAAGTTCACCGGACAAAACATATCCATCGTGTTACTTCCTTTCCTAATAAAGCAAGAGTGCGCGGTTTCTTGTGATCAATTTTTGCGTGACACCTGCCTACTCGGCTTTTGTTGAGGAACAACATGATCATTGTAGTCTGATGAGGATAGAAACCTAGAGCAAAACTAATAATTTATAATTTTTTTTCTTTGGGTATGGCCTGTCCATCGACAATAGCTCACAAGTTCATGATCAAGATTTTTATGTGTTTAGTGGACAGTGTGGAATGAACGAAATGACGAGTTAATTGAGTAGATATAAGCAAATAAAAAGAAAATGAGTACGAATACTGATACTCCTAATGGCTAGTTAAAAGATGGATAGACACATGGAAAAAATATGTTTATGCATGACAAATGAACCAATTTTTTTGTTTGTCTCAAGTTCAAAGCAACCATAAAAAAAGGCAAGTTGACGGGTGGACTAGAGGATTTCAACAATGATCTCGATACCCAATACAAGAAAAGGTGAAATGTTTGCAATTTGCCACAGTGGATGTATGAAAATAATATGAACATTGCACGCTGCTGGAACAATTGGATTTTGTCACTTTACTTCCTAACTTCCTTCGTGTTGCGGCAAGCGAAAAGGATGTTTATCCATCATAAGGCGTTCTACATAAATTTACTTCGGTTTTTTTATTACAAGTTCATGACCAACATTTGATTTTAAGAGTGTGTGTGTGGTAAGTAATAGTAATCTTTTTTTATATCGATGTTGTATGAATGATCTCATTCATATGCAGTTAGCATAAACAAATTCTGAAAAAAAAAAATTAGTATCTTGAGATGCTACACAAGAATATGCGCCTTTTTAATTTGCCTAATAACAGCAAGCAATTTGAATTACAATTTGGCGCATCAACATCAACTCCCTTTAGATGAGTATGTTATAGCCTGTTTTTGTTTTGAGAAGTACCAATCAATACTGTTACAATGCAATTACGTTTGCGAAAAATAGTCGCTTAAAAGGTTTCTTCCTATTAAAACAACTACCTTCCAGCCGGTGGTATGCCTTCATAATCGCTGTTGGGTTATTTTTGCAATTAGATTATGCCTCAACAGTTTGACCATTGATCCGAGGAAGATGGCTCATAATGATCTCGATCTCGATCCTGATAACGTTGAAACAATCGTTTTGATTTGTATTGTCCAGCAGGATGGGCACAGGAAGAAACTAAGGAAAAAAAATTAGTATTTCGCTGCTAGACTAGCTCATAGGCTATTTGCTTACAGTTCCATGAATTCATGTTGGGCTAATCCGGATGTAGATTTTGTGTGCAAAAGTGCTCTCCTCTCCAAATAGAAAACGAAGGTCAATGGGATGTTCATCATAAAAGAATGTTGGAGAGTTGGATGTCGGCTTTTTGTAACCAGTTACTCAAGGGGTGCGTTGCAAATGCTATACAATAATAAAATATTTCGTATTTCTTCCACCGTAAAACAATAAATAAAAATAGGTCAACTCCAGCTCCTTGGCGTGTGGGAGGGTTTATTTTCGCCAGTTTTGTATTTCATACTGGAATAATTGCGTTGTGCATTACATTACATTGAATATTTTATAGTGGACATTAATACTGGAATAATTAAGCGATTTCTGTTCGGAATGACGTAAAAAGTTTACCTTTGACTCTTTAAAAGCAAACGTGATAATTGTTTATTTACTTTACTAAATTGGCAAACCTTTTGAAAAAAAATCACTGGTTTAAATTCTTTTCTTTTATTTCATTACAAAAATTGACAAGGAACTACACTCAGCATCCTAAAGCAAATGATTTAATAACCGGTTTGGCTGGAGGGATACAAAATGTATAAAAAAACATGCTATCCATTAAGTGTGCATCGTCTGACAACAATAGTTAAATAAAAAGTGCTACGATGGGAGATGATGCAAGGTCATCATCACCCAAAAAATTCAATCTTCTCGAAAGAGCCTACATATTTTACCCAGATGTGCCGCAAGTGACAAGACAAAATAAATATGCTCAACAGTAGTAACTATTTTCCTTTTTTAACGTACGCAATAATATTTAACGCAGGCTCATAACAATAAAAATGTATTCAGTTAGGCAATACGACACGCGGTACATCTTCCCTTTCCCAATAAAAAGTTCTTCTTCATTCCTCCTCTTGAGTAATAGCCTATCTCTTTTGCAACAATTAAGTATTCAAATTAAGCCTATTAACTCCCTTTTCTTATGTTTAGTCATAATTGCACTCTGCTTTTTGCACCTTTTTTTGCTACAGAAAATCGTTTTTGGACTTCCTACATATTTCAAGTGGTTCCTTCCTTCCAAGAGAAACAATAGTGGAAGGCTTTCATCACTACAATCCGTTCGTTTTGTTTGTGTATGACTTGGCAAAATAAAGCTTGACATATTTCCCAGCTTATCTGAGACGATCAAAACATAATTATTGGCTTTTTTTGTGTGCATCACTTTTGGAGATTTGATCAATATGAATAAATTGATGAATGGGGGTGATCGATGTAAGATAAAAGAGGCTTTGTCATAAGTTTGTAAATAATTTCCAGATAAGGAATATGCATAAGTCTATAAAATTTTTGTTTAAAAAAAATCTTCACCTGCCTTAACACAACCGCAGAAGAGCGAATAATTCAATTACACACGGGAGGATTTCAGTGTTTTATAAAAAGTTGCGCAGAAGAATAATGATTAATTTTATTTGTGTTCAGGAAATAAAAAATGTTCTGGAAGGATGTAGTTTTGAATTAAACGGTAATATAAAACACGGTAATGAAATATGCGTTGTGGCTTATGCTTACTATTGTTTACTTTTAGCAACAGCAGTAGTTTGTGAAAAAACCATTCAATGTTAATTTATGTGCGTGGTCTTATAAAACAAAAGGTGCTGGGTGCATGAGCTTCAACTTGATAAATTATGTCTGGTGTTGTATAGACAATGACAAAAGAATGTGTAAAAAGCAATGCGTATTAGGTTGGCATATTTGACAGGAGAGTTGTGGCATAGGTGCCACCACATTCGTTACATACAGACCCACCTAGAATCAGAATCGTGTTAATTGCTGTCGCGGAAGTGACATAATGGCTTTCAAAACGATAGACAGTAATGTTTTCGCTTAATACTTTTGCATCAGCTACGCTTGTACCGGGATAAAATACATTCCAGGAAGAATTCGTATGGAACTGAAATAGTATTGGCGACCTACACGTTAGATCTCAAGTGGACACCTTAATGCCTTCTGACTGGTGACCTTGACCTTAAAATACTCAAGAATAAATTCAGATTCCCAAAGTAGGTCTTGATCAGAAATGCCTGCTTTTCTCGTCTGGTAGTTTATTAAAATAATAAAATAGTGCATGACAGACTTACACTTATTGCTATTACTTCAAGAGGCATGTTAAATTATAGTCAAAATTAATATTATTTGACCAGCAGCAGGATCTTATTTATGTAACACAAAGTTGAATCATAAAAGTTTGGGGTTTTCTAAGCAGGGTTTTCTAAGCAGTAATCTGCCGTTCTCTCGTCCTGTAATACTACAAAGTAAAAATTATTGAATTTTGTATGCATCAAATAATAAAATATATTTCTGTTTACATGTTCCTCTGTCAATTGATGACGTATTTTATTAATGCAGTAAAATGACACAGCAATTTCAATCGCAGACGCTGCTCCCAGCACTAAAAATTGTCTTATCCTGGAGGGATCGCCAAAATTCCAAAACGTCAGCGTTACGGCTTCACTTTTTTTTCAATGAGGCGATCTGTCTTTATAATCTTCTACTATCGTTTGCAATTATCATTTCATTCATGACATGTAGCCGTTTTTTTATATATTTTAATTTGTAATTCTTGAAGCGTATGCTCTCGGGTGCGTAAAAATGCAGAAATCAAAATTTACGACTTTTAATCAAGCTCCTCGTCCAACATTTTCTTTCATGCAAGTTTCAATTTAATGCAGCCAGCCAGGACCAATCGTCAGCACGCACCTAAACAGTTTTCATTTCCTTGTCTTCACTTATTATTGCACTTTTTGCTGATGATGGCTTGGGTTGCAGATCAACTTTTTTTTCTCGTGAGTCATGGGTATCATCAGATTTAGGCGCAGATAAAAACAAGTGGTCACAGTTTTTATTGCACATTAATCATAGCATCATAGTATAGCTAGCTCTAAATTTTTACCATTATTTGTTTTTATTCATAATTTATGAAGGGCGTTTCAAAAAAGATGATTTGCTACGACTGACTAATTTTGTATTGCGGGTCCTATGCATGCAGTCCTGTCCCTGGAAAAATTCCCAGGAAAGTATTTACATGCGTCAAATGAGATGAATCATTTACGACATTGGCTACTGTTATCTGGCACGTTTTGAGCAAAAAAAAAATGTGGCATTTTTTCATGTCCGGCAAAATGAAGCTGCGTAGTATTATCCATTTGCATGTCATACCTCAAAAACTTATATAATATCGTCGACACTTTCTGGAACCACACTGCGCATAAGAGTATTACATGCCGTGGTTTACTACCAAAGAACATGTCTTCGCGACCAAGCGTTTTAAGGTAATTTACAACTTTATTCAGACTTTAGTGTAGAAATTGCCATTATGTTGACAAGGAGGGACATGCTGCCTTGATAATGTCTTTACATAAAAGTTGTGTACAAAAGGTAAAGAGATAATTGTGTTTTTGAACAACACCTTTTCTTTGCTATCATGATTCCAAATTTACCTATATTGACTACTGTCTATCAAAAGAAGTCTTTATTCTATTGCACAATAGTCATGATCTAATTTGCTAGATATGGGGTTTCTGAATTTCATGCTGACACGATCAAAATAGTCACAGAAAAACATTTTTTCCACCCGTTTGTATGATGGATTTCTTGGAGCCATTTTCAGACGCTGTAATTCCTTTAGTGTGGTAACAACAGGCATGTTATGCAATTCAATCATGAATGCAAAAGGAAATTTCGATTATTATTATTCCATCGTAGTCAGTTATTGCAGTGACTTGGCAGACCCCCAGTTTCCTGGAGTTCTAAATAGGACAACGATGGCAGAAATTTGAAGGCCATTTTAACCATTCATGGCCCATGAAATACAACTTGCCGCACGCAAAACACTTTGGCATATCGTTATCCTGGAGTCTGGCATCTGGAACCGTCCGTGACTCGATCAGACAGTCGCAAATTGACATTTTCTGGAACTTTGTGTTGATTTGCATGTGATGTTCCTTCAGCCATCACAGCAATGATAAGTTTGTTTTTTTGCAAGAGCATACAAATAGACTCTGTGGGTCGAGCAAGTTTTTCTATACAAATATAATTTTGCACAACTGGAGCAAACGTGAATTTGAAGGTTGCACTTACGTATTAGCATGAAAAGGGAAAATGGCAAAGGATGTAAAAAGTTTTCATCCCATCAGACAACAAACCATTTGTTTACTTCTCGCAAAACCCACGACGAAAAGTCAAGAGATTGATTCTCTTCTTCGCCAAAAGTCATTCATAACCCATAAGTGTATATTCCTTATCTTATCAGTACTAAATGTTCTTGATTTGGATCTCTCATAAATCTTTGCTTTTTGCGTAGAAGGTTAATAATATGCGGCACATTCTTGAAAGGATTTATCCAGCAAAAAATGTATATCTGCTAGATTAAGCCTTGTCTGATCCAGTTTATGTCTGTGTAGACATCATATTTATTTTTTGCGGGGGAAAGACTAGTTTTTCCTAATTAAAACCACCGCGCCCATGATATTATGAACATGGCATGTTTAGTGTTGCCTTTCAATGTTGTTTGTTTCAAATCAAGATTAAGTCTTATTTAAATAAGTTAGCCTGTAACAGATTTTACGATATTTGATACTCTATTCCTCGATTAGGAATGCAGGATGTAAAAATATGTTCAGTTATAACATTGGATTTTCCATGATGTTGTTCAACTTTGCTTACACATCTACCTAAAATGATACAAAAATATTTGCTTGGCAAAGCAAAATTAGATATGTATGCTGTAACCAAAATACATATCTGCCATCTGCATACAAACCGGACATTCTGGAACGAAATCTTATATGGCTATCATATCCGGCCATACACACATCTTGACATGCAAAAAGTTCAAACACTAAATGTCAATGCTTTGACTATAAAAAGGACAATAATATTTGCTTTATATCAATATGTATGTGCTAGCGAGAAAAATGTACACTGATGAAAATATACAGTGAAATTGATGGTTTGTACATGACATCACGACCTCACGTGGCACCACCCAGCCAAATTTTTACAGAAGCTACTCTTTGACAGCATAAATGGCCACTTTGATCAATAATTTTGCCTGCTAATCCATACATGTCTCGATAATTGCTCGGGGGAGTGGATGATCGCGAGATACACTTTTTCCAAGGATTTTAAAATGCGTGTTTGTTGTCAGTCGAATGCTATCTAAAGTTTGGCTTTGTTAAATCCGCTTCCTACTGAGCCTCTCAAGTGCAACCATTCACTGGATTAATGATCGTATTGTTTATTAATTATATCCAACTCTATTTTTCTAAAGGATTCGTAGAGATAGCATCCTTCATCTGCTCCGTATCACACACAAGACAAGCAAAATGCACCAAACCATTTACATATAATGAATCTTAACATTGAATCTAGTAACATTCCGTCAAACTTGTATCAAACAGAAGCACTAAATTAAATATTTTTGTGACTTAATCGACTCTCTGATAAAATGGTATTTGCCGACGTGATTACTGATTACATAATGAGAATGACACAAATGGTTTAAAGTTACTGGATAATGCATGACATCTGCTTTTATCTCTTTGTAAAAAGATATTTTGGACGAACTTGTTTCAAAAGAAGAAATAATAAGAATGGATCATAGAACAGAATAAATGCAAGCTAATCTCGTAATACGATTGTCGAGTCTTGTTTCTTAGCGTGCATTCGTGTATAAGGATATTGAGGATTCTTCTAGAGTCGGTTTGATCTTAGATGACGTTTCAAAATTATTTGCATTATGAGGATGAGGACATCGGCTTTAAGAGAGAATCTAAAGTCTTAGGCGGGGCCGATCTGGTCTTTGATCTGATTTGTCATGTATGAATGACTTGGAAATAGTTGAAATTCCATGCAAAAAACCTGGAGTAGAGTAATTGGTGACGTAGTACAGTCTAACAATGAAAAAGGTTAAACTCAGACACTATCGTAATATTTTTTTGCTTGAAGAGAATAAACCTGTAACGATGCATATGTAATCTGCAAGCATTTTATTATAACATCTATTTTATAATCCTTTTCATTTAGGTTCCTGATATGTAATATGAAAAAAATCAGTAGTAAAAATATAAATTGAACTAAAGAGGCGAGCCCTTGACTTTGACATTTGATAAAAATGCGAACAAACAGTGATGATTGTGTGTAAAGACTATCTAAAGCATTTATATTCGCTATTGATTCACATACAACATACGCTCACTATTGCAATTTTGATATCCATTTATATTCGTGATTGTGTTCTCGCTAATCCTTTGACAAGCTTATTATTCATCCTTGCCTGTGATTTACAACTAATCATCAATGCTTTTTACATGTATAATCGTGTTTTCTGGAGGGAAAAAGGTCTGGAAATTGGATGAAGTGCTGAAATTTTGCCAATTATTATAATATTGGTCTACAATTTTTATCTTCAGGCCTGTTAACAACTTGTTTCTGATCTATAAATAGATGGCAATAGGTCACCGTTTTTGTCTGAAATCAAATTTGATTTTTTATCCGTTTACACATCGTAGACCTCGCACAACTCACACCTCGTTGCAATTTTGGAATCTGGAACTATCCTCATCGTCCTGACGAACATATTTTTTAAACCTTTGACGTGACCACAAAATTTAAATACTGAACGTAACTTTATATCGTGATCACATACAAAATAACAAACAGCTACATATAATGAAGATGCATCAAGTAATTACTGCTCATTTAATTTGCATATCGTTGTGGCTTCCAGCAAGAAAAGACTTCATCTTTTCATGCAGTTTCCCTTAAAACAAACCTGACAAGATCTAGACCGCATACATGACTGACACGTCAGTTGAAAACTATTTGGTTTTTGCGATGCCAAACTAGTAAACATTCTTCTTGCAAGGAATTTCTCAAGAGTCAAGTTGAAGATCACTTCATGTAGCAGCAGCATTTTCACGTTCCGCATTGTTCACATTTTACAAGCCGACACACACTGCTCGATTAGAATCCATATTTGACCAGTAGACCAATCATACATGCTACTCAACACAAGTCCCAATGCGCAACACACTTTTTAGGCGATGATGTCTTGTAGCTGCACTGACATTAACGACAATTTATGTGATTCGCTTGACTGACATGATGACCAAGGAGCATAGGTAGACCACGAACTCCTAAGTCTTCTAATCAAAATTGTTTTTCAATCATGTGCCCGTCTAAAAATGAATTGTTTGGTTATGCATCGTATTTGGCTAAACCTGCCACGATGAAGGATGTTTTTATAGAGTAGGTGTGCTCAAGTCATGTCTTTGATGAGCTCACACTCAAAATGAAAATGACAAAAAAATATACAAAATCGTACAAAACAAAGAATAATTTTTATATAGATGATTTTTTATATTTTTATTAGATGAACACACAAAAAATATATATTATACTCCTTCCTCAAGAAAACACTCTCGTTTTCATTACAATTTTGCACTCTTTCCACAGGGTATATTTTGCGTAGTATTTGTAAAACAAAAATTTTTCATAGACATTCACAACAGTCATCGAGATGCACATAAAAAACGTGTTTTTTTGTTAGGAATTTCAACCCTCTTGACAATAAGGACATTTTTACCACCCATCGGCATGTGCAGTAGTCGACTAAACTTTTGATAGCTCACAGTTGAATAAATATTGTTACAAAAAAAACTTATCCTAGGAAAAACTATGTACAAGTCGGTTTGCTTTGTTTGTAGTCGATTAGGAGTAATTAAAAAACAGTCAAATAAATAAATAA
>VICI01004836.1:0-10315 GCA_019593645.1 Akabosia matsudoensis
GACTGTGAAATATTTTAAGCAAATTATTGAGTCAGGCTAAGTTTTCAAAGATAAGCAAAAATACTTTGAGTATGTAGTATAGATATGAATATTACTGATGGTTAAATCCGTTTAGTAAATTAGGCAAACACTTTTATTTGCAACTAACTAAACTCAATGTGGAAGTAATATGCATGTGTGACAGGAGTGGGGTTATTTGGTCGTATCCTTCAAAGTTTATTGTTTATTTTGAAATGCTTCAGTGAGCACTGAAAGAACGCGTTATGCAAATGAACCAAAAAAGTTGGCAGAGAAGGTCATTAGAAAGTGTCAAGTAATACGTTTCATTTCGCCGTTAATTTTTACCGATTTTAAATATGCAGAGTGAAACAATGACGATATGCATGATTGGGTTTATGAATGTGAAAATTAGTTGGGAATAAACATAATTAGTATGCACGGACAGATATGTGATAAAATTGCCATGATAAAAACTTTGCTAATGTGCATGTTTTAATTAGGGTTAGACTGAAACATGATCGAACAGAACTTGCGAGACTTTATAACCTTGCTTCATACTTTCCTTGCTGGGGTAGCTCTAATTAGTGTACAGCCTGGAGTGAACAGAAGGCTCGTTGGTTTACAGTGTACTTTGTAGCAATAATTTTAAATTCCTCATCGATAAGACTAGCTCACGCGAATGAAGAAGAATGCCTACCCTCTATTTCAATTTTGCTTAATTTCTCCATGATTTCATCGTAACTGCTTGGATGGAAGTGGATTTATTTCGGGATGTATTTTTCACATTGAACCTTACAGAAATGGAAAATACTTTTGCAGCTACAATTTAACTCATAATTTCTTTAAACGCCTTGTTTAATTCTTTTAGAAATACCTGGATGAAACATTGAAATGTCTTTTAGAAATGTTTGGCGCGTGAGCCTTCCATTTCTCATCAATATGTAAGATAATTAGATGTGACTTAGATTGTGAACACCAAAGTTGAAAGAGAATTATATAGCAAGACATATGTAAATACCTTAGAGAATGACTTTATTGAATGCTTTGAAATGACTTAGATAGCAAGTAAGTTCTTAGTCCGGCAAAATAAGGAAGAAGTAGCATTGGTTTGTGATATTTTATAATTAAATTACAAGTTTTAGAAAAATCCATTTGCCCCCCCGAAATGTTGGAAACATAGCCTACCTCTTGTAATGCCCTGGCGTTTCGATACATTTTGTCCATTAGCACGGGCTGTAACTGTTGATTAGCAGTAAACTAATTCAGCTGGAAGTGCATGGTGTATTTCAAATCAAGTTCACTTAAACAAGAGTTTTTTTCGTGTGGATGAAATAATTTCACATAAAAGAATAAAGTTTAAGGCGACTTACCTACTGTGATTTTGTCATCCTTGAAGATATAATGTAAAACAGCAGTATGCAAAATGTTCATCTTGAAAAAATTTATTTTAAAATCACAAGGAATGACAAACTACATCAAAATAGATTTAAAATAGATATGTTTTTGTATCATATAAAGTTATACAACATAGCTCGAAAATTACTGCATCGTGTTCCAGCAAACTTCACAATCAATCATTATACTCTTGGCTCATGAATATATTGTCAACCATCTCTGCAAATATCTCGCAAGTAATTTTCGAAAGCGCTACACTGTTATTTACCACCAAGGGTTACACCTAGTTTACACAAGCACGCACAATTCAAGTTCCCAAGTGCATGACACCTCTGGAAAATGTCAGTCACCGAAAATTTTTGTACATTGGAAACCCTGGTACTTTGCAATAGGATTTTTTCCTCTTTTGAAGTCTCAATTTTCTCTGCAAAAATATGATTAGTTTTACGTTAGATACCTTTTCCTAAGTATTTTTAACCTTAGTATTAAGTCCAACCAGAAAATTTCTCGATTTAGAAAATATCCGATTAGCTGAAAAATAAATTAGATTGCAAGTCACTCGTTCTATGATATATTTGTGAGTAAGTGTAGCATTTCCCGAAACGTTTACGAAACAAACAAATGTTATCGTGCAGGATAAAATGTTGATGTCTAATGTTACATGGAGAAATATATTGCATGCATGAATACCTGAAGCATAAGATTATATAGAGATCTAAATTCTTATAAAATATTACGTCTTGCCAGCAACGTAAATGTAAAATGATAGCCATACTTGTTTCAATCTGGCTGGAGTTGAAAGATTATCTTGTGTCCATTTGCAGACAGCTGCATTGTGTGATCTTTTTGATAGACCATCAATTTAAATCTCATTGTCGAGAAAGTCGTCGTCGTGATTTAGAACGTTTCCAGATGCACCATGCTGGTTCGCCACTGCGCTGGCTTGCTGTACCAACTGCTCGTACTTCGTGGATAGCAATCTCAACGAATTTTCTGTTTCTCGAACAACAAGACAGTCACGGGTTTGAAGAGTAGAGCATGAATCATGGTATCGGTATAAGACAGTGGCTTGAAGTGTGTCCAAAGGTTGACGCAGAGATGTGGTTTGCTCTTCGGACGCCGAGTTTAAAATAAGACAGATGATGCTTTCCAAGGATGATGTAATTCCATGAAGGGCGGTGGGAAAAGCGTCGCTTTCGTTTCCACAACGTTGATATCTATACGACGGGATTGATTCATCAGGCTGTAAAAGCTCGTCCTGCACGATTGTTGTGTCACCAGTTACGGTCATCTGACGGTCCAAAGCCATTAGGTGAAAGTGTGTGGTCAAGAAAATCATAGCGTTGTACGTTTGTTTGGTTGTATCCCATAACTGTATTGGACAAAATAAATGTTAGCTGGGCCTTGATTTCGCTGGACTAAAAATAGATGACATTTGAATCTGAAAATGCTATGCATACATTTGTATTTTGAAGTGAAAGTGTAGCAGGTCGCAGGGAATCCAACGTAATTCCATTACACTGAGGTAAGCTCTAAACAAACAAAGTATGAGATTAGGGATTTATAGTTTTGATTGCACACCCACTCGCTAAAAGTAATTAGTGTAATGCCTACCGGTTCTGCAGTGACCAGGGCTCCTAACTTGGTAGCAGAATCTTTGAGAGCTGATTCCATAGAACGATAAAATTCGACAGAATGAATTTTCGGGAAAACCATTGGTGCAGCCGATGTTGTCGATGCAGAATGATTCTGAAGCGACAAATCAGGTGTAACGCCGCACGGATTGACGACTTGGTTGAAAAACGGTAAATGAATGATTCGGGTCAATGTGGGCGATCCTGGCTCGTTGACCGGGCGGCAGTCACTACTGGCCACCAGGAAAATGGAAATGGCTGTCGTAAAAAGAGAGAATATGATTTATAGATATTGCTTCATACTTCCTAAAATTATATGACTTCATACTCAGAATAAAAGACTTATCGTTATAAGGCAGCTAAACCCTTACCGGCTGTGATAGAAAAGCGATTGACGAAGATATGCTGAGTGGGAATAATCATTTTGGAAAGTTTTGTACTTTTGGCAACTAGTCGAGCAAAGCGTTAGCGTTAGCTAGGTTTTTGGCGGACGCAAGACAAAGTCAGAAAGTTTGTGAACAAAGAGAAGGTGAAAGTATGGGAAAGAAGAGTGAGAGAAGCTTCTGATATTGAATAAAATATGGAGCTCTCAAGTTTGCTTCCTAAGGAAAGGACGTTGAGATGGATTGTGAAGAAAGCTAAGGGAGGGCATCCGTATTTATACTCACTTTCTATCTCCAGCCTGACATCATGGACATGGAAAATTCTCTATATGGGATATGGTAGAAACAATTTTGCTTTTCTGCAGATCTTTGTACAATCACACCTATCATATTTTCATAGATTGATATGCTCTTCGCACAAACAATAGAATCCCTCATCGTCATTAAATATGATGAGTATGTTGACTATTTTTCTATGAGGACTTTTCACGCTAGAGGAAAGGACAACGCTGGGATTAATTGCATAATGCCATGTTTAAACGATAACATTGGAAATGTTGCGCGTTAGTTTTTTTGGCACATTTACTTCGTAATTTGAAAAGTTGTTTAGTAAGCTTGAATTTTTCCACCTTTTGTATTTTGCAACGCATGCATGGAATTTTTATGTACAGACTTACATGCTCATATAAACAATTTTTCAACCTAAAACCCTTCAGAATCCCAGACATCGTTGTGCCTTAAAAAATAACTTAGTTTTAACTGGTGCCTGCAAATGAAATAATAAGCGGTAAAGGAGGTTCGTTTTGGCTTAAATTTGAATCCCGTATCTTGTTTTATCCAATATATTACACAATACTAAAATTCAAAATTCGCCGGCACTAATTACCAATTACATGTTTCCTCTTCTTTCAACCAATTTCAATTTGAAAAAAACGATTGAATTTGAACATTTCATTGCAGATAATATGTATTATTCCAATCACAAAAAAAGCATGACCCTGAAATAAAAGGATGAGAACTTTTAAAAATCCAAATAGGGCATAAAATGCATGTCTGATATTTTTCTGCGTGATTTTTTAAGTTGCCGTTTTTGATGAAATTCCGAAAACCATGTAGATCTAGAAATGGCTGTACCAATTTCAAAATAAGCTAGCCAGAATTGTTATTAATCAGTAGACTGTAGCAAATAAACTAAGTTTTTTCTTTACCAAAATTCAAGGAAAAAAGACTACATATTATTATCATGTACGTCTTTATTCATGTCATGTTGGTCAGGTTCACAGGTTACACAAACTTAGCTTCTTGCGAACAAGTTCTCCAGCTAAGCGAAATTTAAAAAAAAACATAGTTACAATTTTCATCATAAGACTGCTTAATAACAATAACACACCAACACGTCAAAATAGTTTAAGTCTATGAATAGTTCACCAATTCGACAAAATTACTGCTAAACTCTATGCCGCCACTGGTTCGATGTACAATTTCGGATATCAGGTACATTTTTAATTGCTTTTTGAAACCTAAAATAGTACTTTGACTTTTGATAGTCCGACCCAGGCAATTTATTCCACGCAGTCACCATTCTATGCATGAACATCTTCCCTCCCATTTCACCTTTGGTTTGTACACTAAAACAAATTCGTCCCTTCTTTCCCATTCTGATCGTTTGATGTAGTCCCTAAAATACTCTGACTCTATGTCATTAGTCATTTGTTCTAATTATTTTGAACATATTACATAATGATTAGTACTAACACATGTCTACTGGTAACAACCATTCCAAATCTTTGCTCATTTACATTCGACATAGCGCATTGTTTACGGCGTAGGTCAATAACTGTCGAACGTGAAACAGTATGCGTATAAAGAAAAAGCTGCGATGACAAGTTTGGGTTAACAGGAATAATAGATCGTCATCAAATGAATTTTATTCAATTTTAAGCGTCTTCATATAGATCAGTCGCTTTTGAGAGGATATGAATCTTCCTTTCCTGCCATATATCGTATGAAAATATTGTGGAAACCCTTTCCATTTCCTTGAATCGTGTCTTACAAGGTAAAGGGATGGTTATATTGGGAAACATAAGTACAAAATGTTTCACTTACTTTTTACGAATGATTTTATATACTACTCGTTTCCTTTCACTTTCCCTCAGAACTTCCTTCCTTTGTGTAGATTCTTCGATTAATCAGAATAAAGCCTACTCATTTTGAGAACGTCCAAAGTAATTTAAATGAAACTCGCGGAGAGCCAAAAATTTAACAGATCTTCCGCTCAGTTTATGCATGTTTTTCAACGTGCCATCTGACGAAATTGCATTTTTACATAATAAATACTTGTTCTCCAAGGATGCAATGCATGTGGACCTATCAACGTGAGCCCTTATTTTTAATGGCACTTTTTTTGGCAAGCTTTGGGTGGACAGTCCCACGTCATCCTTGATGCAGTGATAATTCAAGTTCACCTAGATGCTGGGACAAAAATTACATTTAGATGTGATAAGCCCACGCAAAATTTTTATAATTTGCTCCTCGAGGAAACGGATCGTATCCTTATCAAGCCTTTTTTCCAGATACCAGTATTATTATTGATGTGGTGGCCACATTCATATTAGTATTCGATATACCTCTATTAGTTTGCTATGTTTCAAGCCTCCTGTAACTGAATTCTGTAAACCACATTCGAGAGTTCAGAAATAGATTTTGGTTGTCTCTTCGACTTTCTCTTATTGATCCATTTGCACATCAAATGAAATCGCGAATGAATGATGAACAGGTGTAAACATCATACCTTTTGCGAGCGATCCATCTCTAATGAAGAGTTTTGAAACGTTAGCCACGACTTATATCCTTTCTAGATTTGAATCTGACCAGTGGATACCATTCGTTATTAAAATCAATGAATGATCTTGACCATAAAAGAATTTAATACGTGGTCGATATGAATAGCATAATTTTTGGCAACAGAAAAATTCTCGTTTATGTATAATCTTGAGTATTGCGACAAGCGTTTTCTTGATATGGAAATTGAAGAACTGCCGAATTTCGCAAATACTATTGATTAAAGTAAGAAAGCGTGTCCTCCCACTCGTCTCTCTCAAAACCAGGAAGCTCATTGACACTGTCCATTCTGGATATTGGTCAACATTGTGTATGTCGTATTTATACCTGAGGCGTGAGCGTGAGCTTGACCTCTGCCCGTATAGTATGAACTCCTCATACGGTCACGCACATGTCATATTTGCTCACTGGTTAACCATTTCAAAATCTTCATCATAGTAGATATAGCTAATGAATGATACCCACGTGTCTTTTCTTTCCCTTCCCTATGTTGTTGTTCCGTAATATGTTGTTTAGCGGTTTTTTCATTTACATTCCACCTGATAATCCAAATACAAATAACATAAAGTCACTCTAATTAGCGACATAAGATTCCCAACATTTACAACTTGCAAGTTTGTATACCTACTTGAATGCAGTTTGTAACCGCGAATCTAATGATGGGTTTTAACAGGGTGTATTGAAAGATTTAACAGGGCGTATTTCTTTCAATACACCCTGGGGTTTTACTGACAAAGCCTTTTTGCTACAACGTGTACAAAATTTACATCATGCTTTGAGATCCTATTATACGTTTTTTGGTCTTTCGAGACAAAATTGCCAATATTGAAGCATAAGTGCTTTTGGAAATTGTAATACATCCTTTTCTTAAGTTTCCGATAACCTGGTATTAGTTATAACAATTATTGTTTTATTCCTTATACTGTTGTACCCCGAACAAGGCTGGAGCATTTAATCGAAACGCTGGAAAATAAAGCGTTAAAATAAACACTCGTTGCAATTCATATTTTATTCTTAAAAAATAGCCGAAAATGTTTGAACTCAATATGAATGGGTTTTGAAAAATCCTTACATACACAAATACAGCTCTAAGACTTTTTCCCTATCTGTCTCCAATTCGGCTTAGTAAAGGTGATAACATTCGACATTCAACAAACAAAGAGGCTTGCAATGAAGTGAATTAATGTTGCCAGAAAACTTAGCCTTCCATGCTTTCTAGTGTCATGAGATTCGGTAAATAAATGGGTCTAAATAACAAGAGCAAGAGGGTTTATGTCGTGAGGTTTGAAATGTAAATGACGACAGAAACTTAATTGCGAACTCGTAGTATCTTGAAAAGTAATCTTATATCGGAGGGCTGTAACTCATATTAGGTATTTGATTCTTTCTCGTGTGTTAAATCATATTTGATGAACACGCTTTTGCCTTACGTATGAGTTAAAAGGGTCCGTGCAAACATGCATGGATTTTCAAGCACGTTTTGCTCACTTACTTTTATCTTGGGACGAGTTTAAAATGACTTTCAATCGGACATTTTTTCCAGCAGCATGTACGAATTCACACACACAGAGGCCCAAGGTTGGCCAACCAGTGCACGTAAGCTCCACTGAACACCATTATAAATTCACTAATTGGCACACACTGCATCGACGATTGAACCTACGTCGGGCGTAATGTCGGCGAAGCGATTTTCGATATGGATTGCAAACAATCCATATGTCATCGCGCCATATTTTAATTGGCGATTTATTTTTTTAAGTGTGTATTGACACCAAATACTTTCTGCCCGATCTGTTTTTCCCAGCTTCAATACGTCAAAATCGAGGGAGCACTCACCAACAACAAATTTCTGCTGTAATCGTAATGACGTATATTATCCAAGATTTCCTAGTTTGGATTTTCTTTTTCAGGAGGTTCATTGTAAATATCACGTTGCATTTTGTTGTCAGAAACACGTTTTCGAACATTTAACACTATTAACTTTCACTTGTCCATATTGGTTTTCATAAAAACACAAGGTCCTTGTTGTCAACTTTCCAGAGCATCTTTTTACGTCCTTGGCATAGCATCAAGGTGGACAGATTATTATTCGAGAATCGGTGCATGGAATTTAAAGAGGCACGTTTTTCTCAACTGGGTTTCCAAATTCGCAACGTGCTCGCTTCTGCCTACATCCTTGAAACAATGATGAATTCTGGAATTCTCGGAGGGGTAGAATGCACTTCGTTGTGTTACGATTCCGCTTTGCACTTGCTATGCATAATTGTTACACTAATTATTCTCATTATCAATAGGGAGAGGAAAACACGTTTGTCTCACTTGTGCTGTAAAATTTCTGGAAAATATCTGTTTCCGGTGAAAATTTCCAGTGAAATGAGGTAACTGGTAATAAATGAACTGGCTATGAGCTAATAAACCAAGTGACTGAATGCTCCAGGTCTTGTCATTTCCCTAATTGCATTTTATGCGTTCTAAAATGTTTCCCCATACTATTGGTGCTTGACGGTGTTATGAAATGCATACGAGATAGAGCCTGAACATTAGTTGAGGGTATTTAAGCCGAGAAGAATTAATAAAACACGTGAGCCGGCCACACGCGTACTGAAGACGACACGTAGGTAATCTTATTACATTTACATACACCTTGTGTTAATATCGAGAAAGCCCTCGTGGTTTCATAACATGGTGGAGTAAATTACTACATGGAAAGTAAAAACCATAATATGAGGAAATAACATGCTTAGACAGTTTATAACACATCGCTGTGATTGCAAAGCGTGGGGACCTCGGAATTAGTATTCTTTCCATATTTTATACAACTTCATCTAATTCTCCAATTCAATATGCTGTATGCTGAATTATATGTCATAANTATGTCATAAATTTTGTAATAATTTTATATCAACACACAATCATTTTATGTTATTGGGAAAATACTTTTCTTTCTATCTCTAAAATTATTGGGGCAAAACGGTATAAAAATTGCATCCAACAAAGAGGTTCATACTAACTTATCTGTAAGCTTATCCTTTGTAAAGCTTTGGATTTCGAAACCTTATGACCTTTGGTGTGAGGATACAAATTCTTTCGTGGGCCTCCTAACCGATGTTTCTGGTGATAAACCGTTCTAAACATTTCCTCGTCCAAAGACGTTCACATGCCATTCAGAGAGAAAATTCAGCAAGTATAAGGGGAAAATTTCCAACCTAAAAAATTTTAGATGAAAATTTGAATTTATAGTTTTCTTATAACGTGCATCTTTAGAACGGGGGAAAGCCAGTTCTCTTCAAATCATTTCAATAAAACTTCAGCCTTTTTATCTGTCAACTTACATGAGATTTCAAATTATCCTTTCAACTGAGGAACCGTATATCCAATAGACCATTTCGAAAGTTGTTTCTTCAGATTTTGATGGGGATAGAGCGACCCAGATAAAGTTTCTATATATATATGTGACTGTCCCACGGATAAGGGGATGTGTCATGTAAAAAAAAAAGCAAGAAAATGCACTCTAAATTCGGTTTTCTCTGAAAAAAATATTCCAAGGTGTAAATGGAAAAGGAGCAAAAATTGTTTCTCCCAACTTTTACCTTTATGCCTTAGCATGTTTTTCAGAGAAAAACTAATTTACGGTATATTTTCTTGTTTTTCTTTTTACACGACATAACCACTTTTCCTTGGAACAGTCACATATTCCTTGCAGATATATTTGAAAAAAAAAATGGGAGGCGTCGAGTGTAAGATGAGTAAAAAGATTAACACATATATATCAAACCATAATATCAGTAGTACGGATTTAATGTCCTGATGAGACTTAGGCTCACTGTAATTATCTTTAATTTCAAAAGTATCATTTTCTGGTACTAAAAGAAGAATGTTTTCAGGAAAAGGCAATGTGTAATACGCTAACCATGAATAATGAAAATACGAACATATAATGATATAAATTTTAACCAGTTCAATTACCCGTCACAGAAGTGACGGACCTAGAAATCTGTGGATTACAAAACCATATGTATACTTATAGTGGGTTTATCATAGTGATTATCCTTTCTATATTAT
>VICI01004837.1:0-10313 GCA_019593645.1 Akabosia matsudoensis
GCAAATTGGTCAATGCATGCGGATGATGATGGTGACCCTGGACCAACAACATCACTAGGGCTTCCTGTCACGGACAGTGATCAAAATGCACTTTGTAATTCATATGAGGTCAAAATAGAACTCTAAAATAGACGATACTTACATTTTCCTTCAATTTGTATTCGAGACCTACTGAATTTCCAAATTCCGTCTAACCTTAGGAGACGACATTTATAATTAAACGTCTATTACATCAATTATCCTAATTAATTATTAATAAAGTCATTTAATAAAGTTTAACTCGACATTTACAAATGTCGTGCGCATAGACTGCAATGCTTCGGAAACCTATCGGGTTTTTGCTCTTATCTGCATTTTCCTTGTTATCGCGTTGTTATTTTCACAAAAAAATTTTAATTTTGCATAAGAAAAGAAAGCCGACGACGCGACAGGAAGAAAAATGTGGGGGAAGCCGATTTTTCAAAGAAAGTTTGTGCATGTATTTTGGTACCCCATAGAGTATGGAAACAGCCTATCCTGCAAT
Organism: Akabosia matsudoensis; assembly: GCA_019593645.1. Taxonomy (NCBI): domain Eukaryota; kingdom Metazoa; phylum Arthropoda; class Collembola; order Entomobryomorpha; family Paronellidae; genus Akabosia; species Akabosia matsudoensis. Next base: position 524 of record VICI01004837.1, read on the forward strand.
GCATTTTTTTGACCAAGTAGTACACCGTAACAAGATGAGAAAGGTGCACGTAGGTGGACGAATTCGAGGAGAGCTACTGAGCGAACGCATTCCACCAAAATATCGTACTCACTCAAACACTGCATTTGCTTGTTTGGTTTTCTTTAGTATTTTTCGCATTTTCTGGCAAGAGCCAACTAAAATTAGGCTGTCAACTTGACTTGAACTTGTTTTCTTTCGCGGTCTGGCGTTCGGCTTCCGATTGTTTGGAGTGAATCTTTGGAGGAAACACCGAAAAAAGGTTGGTACTTGCATGGAGTAGTCGTGGTAACGTGGCATTTTAAAAGCAATTTATTTTCGATTACTGTTTTGTAAGTTTTTTTTTTAACTTGTTGACTGCGTGGCGGTCAGTGTTTTGTTTTTATAAGTTTGAAGGTCTGAATTTGGAGGGAGGTAAACTAGATAAGTATCGAAAAGAGGGAAACGTTCAATCAATCTAAAATCATGGTAAGTAATTTCAAACAGTTGATGTTCTTTTGTAAGTCTGCAGTTCATTGCTAGTAAGGTGTTTTGTTCTGTATTCTCAGTCGCACACAATTTTACTGATGCAACCCGGGCAGAAGCCGGAAACCCGGACGTACTCCGACTTTGAGTCGGTCAACGAGTGCATGGAGGGGGTTTGCAAGATTTACGAGGAGCACCTGAAGCGTCAGAATCCTCACACTCCATCGATCACTTACGACATCTCACAGCTCTTTGACTTCATCGATCAGTTGGCCGATCTCTCCTGCTTGGTGTAAGCCCATTTTCTAATCATTGACAAATACTTGACGCTAAACATAGCAACCTATTATTAATTGTTTTGTCGTGTCAATTGTGTACAGATATCAGAAAAGTACAAGTACCTACGCTCCCTACACAAAAGAGTGGATCAAGGAGAAGATTTACATTCTCCTAGAGACGCCAAGCAAACGCCGGACAGTGAAGCGATCTAGTTTTTCGGTGCGTGTCTCTATTTAGATCTTGATTAATTGTTGGCTGACGTCGTCGTGTGGATATCGAATGGAGTGTACAGAACAAGAAAAGCTACTGCAAATATTTGTTTACTAAGAAGGGCTGTTATTATTTTGAGTTGATGAATTTAGTTTAACATTTGTCATATTTTTATGCCAAGATGATGTACCATTTCTAAGCCACCATGTTTTGAAAAAAAGTTAGTTAGATTAGTGTACTTACATGATAATATTCTTGTTCTTGGGTCAATCTTCGTAGTTTTAAAAATCTTTTATGCAAGTCGGTAGATAATAAAACAATGAACTTCTCTACGTGACCGTGAAATTATTGAGCTTGACCATTTTTGAATTTTCTTAGTGCGTTTTTCGTAATGGACTTAAAATGGGCAGTGAAGTGAAAAGTAACATTCATAAAATCTTTATTTATTATTAAAATCATAACGACAGCCAGCCGCGGCTACATTGGCATTGGTACAGCATTATCTAAATGAAGTTGTCCGTCATTTTCCGTCAGGTAGAGCATGTCTGCAACAGTTTGCTCGATAATGGAACACTCGGCTTTTTCGCACATCTAAATATTTTTTTAAAAATTAAGATTTAAATGAAATAGTTTTTCAAATAAGCATAAGCACAAAACAGGGCTGATAATATCCTGTCGACTTACTCCTTTGTACTCAAACTCAGATGGTGGGGGCGCCCAGAAATCAGGTCCAAAGTTTGTTTTCACTGTGATCCCCTTGAAAACGGATATCGCCGGGTAGTACGTCCCACAATAGATATCTTCATATGCAACTCCTTGATAAACGCCATTCATAAAGTACAGAATTTTTCCTCCTTTCCGAATATCCCGTCGTTTCAACTCCGCCGGGTCATCTTTGTCTTCATAGTACAAGTGGGACTTGAACTTTACAAGTGGCTGAAGAGAAAAATTATGAATTAAAATAGAAATCAAAGTAGCTTCCATTCATGTATAACTTTCAAATAAATCTCAGCAGCAAAACTCACTCTGTCTTTGAACGATGTGGGCAGTAAAGGGGCGTCTTTGTCCTCAGGCAGAACAATCATTAGTCCTAAAACATCGCCCAGTCCATATCCTCCTTTCATATAGCTTTTTCCCTTGGCTTCGTGAAACTTAGTGCCATACCGACTCCGCCACGAGTAGCCGTACCTGTCGAATCCCAAAGGTCCCTGGAGGTTTCCAAACTGCTGTGACCATCCCACTCTTGCTGCAGAGCCTTCAGGCATGTCTGTAATTTTCGCTTCATAATACCAAGAGCCTCGATTGACCCCGTGAGTCGCGCGAATCATGCAGTAACCTTTGTCGCCAGTGACACTCAGTCTGTCATCAGATACTTTCAAACACTGCGCCCGGTCGTGCATCGCGAGGAGCACGACAGGGGGTGTGACCACCCGGCAGAGCCAGCCATGAATTGGCTTTCCCGACCATTCGTTGCTCTCATCGAATTCTTGCCGAAATGGGGCGTTCGGATCAGGCTCGGCCAGGATGTATCTGTAGCTGTCTTTATTGAACGGATGGTCTGTGGGATAGCCGTGACCAACTGGAATGCACTCACGAGGTTTCTTAATCGCGTTTGGATTGCTTGCAGGGATCAGATCAGTTCCGGCACGTCGCTTGGCTCCCCGTCCACGGAGCCCAGAACCTGCAGACCTCTCTGTGACCTTCAACTGACCTGATTTAATCATAGCTTCGTAGTTTGGACGAATTACGGAAAGGTCGTCTGAGATCAGGCTAAAATATGGTGAGTATTCATCCCCGGGAACTTCCTGACGAGAGTAAAACGGCAGAGTCCTTCAGAAATGTTTTGGCAATGGTTGTATGCCAAGACTGGGTTTTCTGCCGGCTGGGACCGGTTAGAGCGTCCCAGTGAATTTCGAAAAAGGGCTGGATATCTCTGTCTTTCGAGAAAACATTAGCATTGGTTCCATCCTTGATTGACTGCTGACGAAGATTCGCCAGTGCGGTGACAATCATTTGGGGAACCTGGGTTTGGTTCCGCTTGAACACCTCAAGACCGGAAACTGAGCAGTTTTTGCAGGTGAAGACGTAGTTGGTCGCGAATGGAACGAGCTTTCCGAGCTGGTAGCTGATGCAGCTCTCATGGAACCAGCGGTGACAAGAGGCACAGAGTAGCTCTGCGATGTTGAAGTTTCTGTCCTTCCCACTATATAAAACAATAAAAGTACTTACCTGTATATCGTACAAAATTAATTTTAAGCTATCCGCCATAATTATTCTTACCAATAACAGTTTCCTTCTCGATCTTGGGAAGTACGGCGCTGAGTGATTTCCAAATAATCCTCAAATTCGTCATGCTCGTCGAGTACATCACTGTCACCAACGGTGTTCTCTTTATCTGCTGTGTCATCTGGAGGCGACGTCATGGACTCTTCGTCATGTGTAAAAATCTTGTCTTCAGGTTCACTTTGCTCCGAATCAAGGACGACAACCTGGTCCCGCTGGGCGGCAGAAACGTCCAGCTCCATAATTTCTTCAGAACTGGAGCTTTCTTTTTTCTCTAAAGTCTTGACTTCCGGCTCGTCATCCAATACAATAACAGGGGGTTGCGGTACTTCCAGTAAAACTTCGGGTGGCGGGGATGCAGGTGCATCTTGGAGGGGCACGCTTCCAGCGTCATTTGACCTTTCCGTGTCACTCTCAATGATAACAGCTGTCGCCGCGGCTGCAGCAGATCCCAAGTCGATCTCTGGATTGCTCGTAATTGTGTCGCCAGTGTTACTGTCGTCAACTTCCATTTCGATGATTGATGAGGTATCTTCCATATACACGGGATTGCTAGAGTCTCCTCCATCCTGGAGAGGAGGATCAGGCGAGACTTGTGACGCACTCGTAGGCTCAACTTGTTTATCCCCTTCACCTTCAACTGGCGTCGGCTTGTCCGGGTCGTGACCGCTTTCCATGCTTGCTCTAAGGATAACACCAAACAAACAATGTCGTCAACTATTTTATCTAAATCCAAGGGATAGCTGTCAAATAAACAGTTAAGTTTCTTACCCAAACAAACTAGATTTGTTACCTATTATAATTCCCGTGCGTTTTTACATGCAATTCAGTTATTTTACAAAATGCTTTTAAGAAAACTACAAAAATAAAGCTTTGACTTTGACTGACTGATGGCCCGGAAAATAGGAACGGCAATCTACAAAACAATTTCAAATATGCTCTTTCCCGCCAAGCTCTCCTACTCAATGACTAAACAGATTTATTCATATTTCGTTTCTCTTCGCTGTTAGCTGTTAGCAGTAAAGGTGAAATTTATTATCAACGACACATTTCAATCAGTTGCGATTTCCTAAAGAAATTACTGTCAACTGCTAATATTTTTTTTACAATGATAACAATAAGGCAATTATACAGGGCAACACATCCAGATACTGCCCTTGGGCAATCTTTCCTGCAGTGCTTGCGCCAGCGGGATCATTGCATCCGTCTTTGTCGTTGCAGTAGCATTTTTTCGGGCCGCTAATTGAAACTTCGTCGCATGATTCCTCTTCAGAATTTAAAAAAAAAATCAATCAAACTTGATGTTCAATTTAAAATAAAACTTTTTATGCAATCCCGGAAAAAATCTTGGCACTTAACNAAAAATCTTGGCACTTAACTGGTTTTCGGACGCATGCTACATTCGAAACGGTCCCGAACGTTCTTCCCGCGGATACTTTGCTCAACGTAGGTGCAGTGCGTCTCGAACGCGTCACACTCGACGAGGACAGCAGTCGGATTTGAGGAACCCACCGAGCCTTGGTAGCATTTAACTAATGGCACGAGTTAATCATTGTTACAACTTTCACGCATGAAATCGTCAAAAATCCAAATCTCGTCATTCTTACTCGCATAAGATGGCCACGTCATGAATCCGACCATCATCGCTATTGTTAAAACGAATGCTACAACGTAGTTCACGCCCATCGCAATTATCTTCAATACTTCCGCAAAGTTCCGTATTCATCATCAAGATAAGCTTTGAAAAATAATGGAAATAACTTTGTTTCTCGTCAACTTTCCCCGAAAAAGCTCGTCACGTTGGTGAAGAATTTGAGAAGGTCTTTTGAGTGTTCTTCTTTATTTTTAACTTTTTTTCCGACGAGTTAATCATTGTTACAACTTTCACGCATGAAATCGTCAAAAATCCAAATCTCGTCATTCTTACTCGCATAAGATGGCCACGTCATGAATCCGACCATTATCGCTGCTGTCACAACGAATGCTACAACGTGGTTCATGCCCATCGCAGTTATCTTCAATACTTCCGCATAGTTCGGTATTCATCCTAAAGATAAGCTTTGAAAAATAATGGAAATAACTTTGTTTCGCGTCAACTTTCCCCGAAAAAGCTCGTCACGTTGGTGAAGAATTTGAGAAGGTCTTTTGAGTGTTCTTCTTTATTTTTAACTTTTTTCCGATTTAGTAAGGTTACACAAGGCAAGGGCGTGGCATATATTATTTTTCAAACTGTTCGTCTTATCATAATTTAATGTAACAATTTCAACTTTAACATGAACAAAAAAGTAAAGCAAAACTCAGAGTAATTGCAACAGTGGACATCTTTGTCAACGAAAAAAAAATCTTGATGCTTTTCAGTCTCAGTAGCGGAGATTCAAGAAATACTTTGGATCAGAAACTTGAGAACAAACAGCAAATGCGTGGCTTACTTTGCTAATTAAATTTGTTGTAACATTTTGCTTAATTTAATTTTGTTGGCTAGTTTAACAACTATTAATTAACCTGTTGCATGTTACATATCTAGTGCATCAGTTACCAGTACAGGTTAATCAGCAGTGAAATCCCTACATTTTTATAGTATTAAAAATTTTGATTTTTTATTATTCTTTGGACTGCACAGCGGTCGAAGTTGAGATAGATTGTTTTTACATAAAAACACCTAACAAAAATCGTGACTTGATTGACGCAAAATCTATTCTTCCTTATCGAATGTCTTTGTGAGTGTTTAGTTGTTTACTCCAGAAAGTAATTTGGACGAGGAACCGGTTCCAGGTGGAAACTGACTAAAAGGTTAACTAGTGGCTGGTGATGCAGACGGTTGCTTCGTGGCACATAATTTGGAAAAATTGTCCAAAGTCTTTTTGAGCGTTATTGAGAAGCCTTTAGACACAGGCAACAGTGGAAAGTCAGGGAGCGATCCTTCAGGAGCTGAGTCAAGGCCTGTAAGAGGGATTTAATAAGTTGTGAGTGGACTAAGTCTGGCTCAGGAAAATCTTCAAGAAATAGGTACTTACTTTCAGAAGCTAGCAGCCATTTCTTGTAGCGTTCAATCATTCTCGGACCATATTTCTGAATATGTGAGACTGCATCTTTCTCCCAGGGTGATGGAGGATTCACGAGCATTCTCGACATCGACTGGACAAGCTTAATAAGAACCATTTCGTTATACATCCTGGAATTTTCCATGCCTTGCTGGCTTCCACGCTGCTTCTCGTAGCCAGCTTCGTTGTAGTACGGCTCTGGCACGAGAATCAGGCCTGTAAAACAAGAAAACACTTTTAAAATCCTCTGGACAATACGAGAGTAGCTTAAAATAGTGCACTTGATTCTCACCTTGAATTGAGACCAGAACTTGGAGAATTGAGCTGGCCGGAGTCCACACCTCAGTTCCTTTCCCACTCCATGTTCCGAGCAAAGAGACACACACTTTTCCCTCTTCGTAAAGGTTTGGATTGAGGCGGTCCGTGCAGAAGCTCACGTAGTGAACCAGTGGGGGCGTGGATGGGTACGTTGATGGAAGCTGAATGTCGAAAAAGAAGATACCATCTTCGTAGGGCGTCTTTTCTGGGCCTCGGATCATCACAGAGAACAAGTCCTGAACACAAATAGAAAAAAAGTACGCATTTAGCTGTGTGTTAATTAATTAACTAATTACTTAAATTACCATTCTGTCTTCGTATGTCTTAACAAAAATCCCATCCGGGAGTGATCCCTTCATCAAGGTCACTTCCTTCTGGACCGCCTTCACAAAAGTCTTTTGATTCTGGGGCTGGAGGCTTGTGAGTCTGTACCTGTGCGTGTCAGGCACACTCTCAATCACAATAAAGTTGCTTCGTGGCGACTCATCAAACACTTCCTCATCGAGAGTTCCGTTCACAAGAGACGCTTCCTCGTTTTTCTCTTCAGGTTCTGGAGCACTTTCACTGTTCGAGACAGTTTCCGTTAAAGTCTGTTCGGGAGAGGGAGCAACACAATCACCTTTGAAAAATCTCGAAAGAAAGCCTTTAATTCCAGACTTGTGTAGTTCACTCACCACCGCACCACTAGTTTCACTTTTTTCATTGTTTTCGCCTTTCTCTGTTGGAGCCGTAACCACTCCAGCTTCGTCAGTTACGACTATTCCCGAGCCGAATCGCGCTTGGTACTCACTATGCACCTTTAACAGCTTATTTAGAATGATTGAGCAGAGCTCGTAGCTGAGGAAATTGGACGAGTTTGTCGGATTGCTGGCGTCCTCAGAATCCCCGCAAGTGTCACTTCCGCCTCCGATCGAAGTTAAAGACGCACTTGTCGAAATGCTGGTGCGCGGATCAGTGTCAGTACTCACGTTTCCGCTGCTGAGGCGCCGAAGACAAGATTTGCTATCGCTCGAGGGAATGTCAAACATTCGGCTGATTTGTTCAATCATTCGCCGAGATTTAGACGAGACGCCTTCTTTTCCTCGATACCAGTTTTTAAGGTCGTCCACGTCGAAAAACTTGGTGCCCATCATTTTGTCCAAATACCTGGCAAAAAGAAAAAAGAAAATATTTTTAACGAATAAAAAAGGAAACGGAAAAAAATCAAAAACACAAAACATTGGGCGTACTGGCAGTCCTTGTAAATCAGAAGCAATTTCTTGGTCAAGCTAGGTTGCTCGTTGTTGACCAGTTTGGCCACAGACGGGGAGTTAGGCACACCCGTGGGTTCAATTGAGACTGAGCCTGAGGCGACAATGCTCTCTCGAGTTTTGACCAGCGTCGATTGAATCTTATCGATCAGTTTGGCGATCGTGTGGTACCGCTGGGCACAGTCTGGACCCGACTGGCTTTCATTGAGCTCTTCTTCTGTCTCAGTGACCCAGCTGGAATCGCTCTGTGGATCGTCTTCCTCGTCACCATCTTCGGGATCCGTGTTGACACCATTGTCGTCCCAAATTTCTCCTTCGTCAGAGTCGTACTCGCCCAGTCGGAAGAGGTCTTGCGGCCAGCACGCCGTCATTGTAGAGTTGGCCCACCAAACTCGCACTTGTCCGTCTGGATAGTTGTCCATAATCTGCCCCGCCCCGCACGACTGACCAGCCAGATTAGCAACTCGGATTACTATTGTTCCCGGCCGGAAGCGGAAGTCTGGGTGATCTTTAATGTCAAACACTGACATTTCAGCTTCCTCAAGCTCTTTCGGCTTTTGACTCTCCTGCATAACTGTACGCTTCAAACCACTTGACCACAGCGACCCTCTCGGAATGGTCCATTTTCTGGATGACTCCGTAAGTCCGGGGATCACTCGAATCCGCTCGGATGACAAAGTCTCCAGGAAAAAACTCGTGGTCGTCGAGATGGTGAATCGGATACAGCTCAACCGACGATATCTGCTCTTCGTACGTCCCATCTTGCCAGACAACGTCAACAAGAGCGGCTGTATGAACTGTTTCGACAACTACGCGAGACGCCAACGACTGGACGATGGATGGAGGTGGAACGCTCGGTGGGCGAGCCTTTTTTAGTTTCTTTTTCCGGAGTGCTTTGGTTGACAGGCGTGGCAAGGCTCGTTTCGTGGTTCCCTACAAAAAAAGAAACGTTCACAACGTGATTTTTACAAAACAGAATCAATCATGGTGGGCGTGCCCTAAAAGGTTCCAGGAATAGAAATAAAGTACCTGAGTTTTAGAAACACTGTTATTATTCTTCTCCAGATCTTTTTCGCTTGTGTCGACTGACCAGCCAGATTAGCAACTCGGATTACTATTGTTCCCGGCCGGAAGCGGAAGTCTGGGTGATCTTTAATGTCAAACACTGACATTTCAGCTTCCTCAAGCTCTTTCGGCTTTTGAGCGTGCCCTAAAAGGTTCCAGGAATAGAAATAAAGTACCTGAGTTTTAGAAACACTGTTATTATTCTTCTCCAGATCTTTTTCGCTTGTGTCCATCGGTTCCGTGCCACCATCTTCCTGTGACTGTACAACCTCCTCCATGTCTACCTCCTTCTCCTCAATTTTACTCTCTGAGCTTGTTTGGGGGAGAACTGAAGCGACCTCTGGGGGACTGGACTGTGGTAGTGTTTTTCTCCAGTTGACTTTTTCAATGAAAGTGTCGCTAGGCTTGGGCGTGTAGTAGCTCACGTCACCCAACTGGACTGTACAACTTTCAAAGAGATTGAGAGTCTTCACCCGCTTCAGCGTTTCCCCCTTGACTTGGTCCGGAGGAGGATTCTTTTGCCATTCGAGATTTTCTGGAGGCGTTTCCAAAGGACACTCTGGAGTTTGCCATTGCCACTGGACAAACATGGCTGAGGGGGAAACGTCTGTGACTACGGCTGTTACTACTTTTCTGTCTTTTGCCCGCTTTAAATCATCCGAGCAGTACGACCAGGAGGCGTTTTTAAGGAATCGCATTGGGCCGCGGAGTTTCTGGCCAGGATAGAAAACATCTGACGAGTGGAAATTGTCAAAGCCACGGCGAATGTCTTCAAAATGCTCGAGAATTAGGGTGGAGTCTACTTCGCAAGTGGAATTATCCGAAAACTTGAGATTGAGACGGTATTTCATATCACGAATT
>VICI01004838.1:0-10312 GCA_019593645.1 Akabosia matsudoensis
TGGTAATAAATTAAAAAACTGCCAGGTTTCAAGGCAATATATTTGCCACCTGTGCGTTTGTCAATTACATGGTCGATTGGCGCATGGATTTCTGTACTTTATGACTACATAGCACCTAAGACTTTAATGAAATTTTCTGAATTCAATGAGAATAACATCACAAGATTCCTATTTAGGTCTGGTGGTCACTCAGACTATTGTAAACACATCCGTTCATATGGATGTAGGGTCGCTAACAGATTTTTTTGCACGTAGTATGTATTTTTTAGGTTTTCGTCTCGTGAGTTCCTTACGAACGCAACCATGTTGTTCGTACGAACGAATAACGATGGGACGATTTTATGCACAATGCATGTTAAATACGTGCTGCGTTCCCTTTCGCTATGCTGATTTGATAAATAAAAAGATGACATTTAGAAGGTAGTATTTGTGTGTTGCATTTGACATGCTTGTTCGAGTTGACCTCGTCTTTGAGAACCACGCAAGGATCTAGTTATCAACTCGACTTAATTGCAACAACTCCATTTCTCTTGAGCAAAGTATGTTCTTTTGAGCCATTTTCATGCTCACATTAGATGAGCAGCTAACAACTACATATCTCTGATTGTGGGAGTTGTCGAATGGAGGTCTTTAGGATGCGAAAGCGTGTTCAAAAAACTCAACTTTGTGTGGGATCCAGTTATATTCTCGACTGAAATGATCGCAACGTGTATGTCACAATGAGAAAATCGCCGAGGGTGCAACAAAAACGAAATATCTAAAAAAAAAAAAGTTCTCGTCTTAAAATGGGCATACAAATGACCTTTCAACATGTTAAAGCTTCTTAACAACTCTGTCATTATGACTAATTCATTGCAGCTTTCAATGCGTTACATTATGTTAAACTTGTTGCATTATTTTATGTATTCCAGGATACCCTGTCCAATTTGAGTTTTGACAACGTTTTAGACAACCAGCAAGAGTTGCCCTTAGACAATCATGTAACAGTGGAAGTAGGTTCAAGCGTTGGTAAGGAAGGAGTACAGAATGCTCATAACAACCACCATCCTCCAACTTTTGGAGAACCCACAAGTGTTGGCCAAGGAACATCAATCCCTTCCGGGATAACTCCTCCAGTCCCCGCCCCACGTACTTCAAGACAAAAACCATCTTCAATTCCCATCGCAGCTGGGGACAGTGAGCTTCCAGATAGAGCTGCTGCAACGAGCTCCACACCTGAACCGCCTGTTGTGAAAGTCCGTGTGACTGACGCAGACTTCGACATGGACGAGTCAATTCATCTTCCACCTGGTGCGGAGTACATTCCGAGCATACGTAAGTTAATCCTTGTTTATTTACGTCACCTAAATGCATTCTATAAACTTTATTTCACGTCAGTCAAAGGATCTGATAAAAGAATTCTCGTATAGTTTCCTTTTTCCTTGATGAATAATCCGTTTATGGGAACTGTCAAGTATATTGATTGATAGCTTATAGATAATTACGGTTTATGCGTAACAAGAGGATTTGTATTTCGTTCTGTTTAATGCTCAGCTATCTCTTGTTGCCCATCCGCAGTCTAAGCTATTACCATTTTAACAGTTTCTTTTAAGTGAGTTGTAGGCGTCATTGAAGAAAAATTGTATATTTTTTTATGATTGATAATCTTATATTTTTCTCATAAGTTTATTTGTTGAATACTATTAGCTTTAATTATTTTATTTTTTCAATATATACCTTGATGACTCGTAATAGGTATATAAATGAGCTATGGACAATTTTGAAATTGTTGATGATAGCCAGTAGCATACTTTTGATCGGTTGAGTCATTAAGACAATGATAAAAAATATCTTTTAAAGTGAGCAATCCCATTCTGATATCTATTATGAAACAAAGCTTACGGCGATCATGAATAAATTGTATTACAAAAGTAGAAATTTGTCGTTTTCTCAGAGACATGGGTATTTCCTTTAGAACATTTTTTTCGAATTTAGTGAACGCATACAAAAACGGAAGCAGAAAGGTATGTGAATGAAAGTTGTAAGATTATGAGTAAAGTTTGTAATTTTGATGCATAACAATAGTAAACATGATGACACGGTGATTTCACGAACATAAAAAATGGTGCGTAGATTTGTTCACATTAATTTGATATTGTTAACATAAATGTGTCCTGCCGTGACGTGTAAATACAATTTGAAAAAAAAACTGTAGGAAATGATACGTATGGCCACAACTGTTTGCCTTCAAAACCCACCCTATGTATTAACAGGAAATACAAATTAACGATTTTGCTTGATTATCATAACCACATAGAACTACCACATGCTTCAATCAAATTATAGTTGTAATATTCTGATTGTGTAACAGTTTGTCGCGTGCGTGTTATCAAAGTAGCCATGTACAGACTAGCATAGAATTGTCTATTAACTAAGATGGTTTTCATGCATTAAAATGAAATTTGTGAACAGGTGGCATCCCCATACAGTAGTATGTAACCTCAGTTAGTTAAACTGGTGCTACAATAAAAGAAGTTTCCCGTTGCACGTAGAGAGGACGCTGGCTGTGACTTTTGGTTATGCTCAGAAGAGTTTTGATAAAAGGATGAACATTTTTTACATACAATTTTTAAAAGACATTTTGAGGAATGATCTTGATTTCAAACGTTTATCTATTGGTATTGGTGCAATGCAAAAGAAGTACTCTTACACTTCTGAGACTAGATAGGCTAAAACAACAATCCGTTTCTACCAATTATCATCAAAAATACACAAAGGTGAAACGAAGAAAAGCGTCGAGCACAAGGTGGGAAATGCTTTTCCGTTGAGCGTCTTGTTGTGCATGACACACTCGTGCTACATAATGAGATGACGTGAGCTAGTTGGCAAAGAACACTAGTGAAATAAAACAAGTCGTGTTACGAGGTTAATTCAACCAATTTTTTGAGAATTGTTTGGTGCCCTCAGCGGTTCAATAACGGCTCTTTTGCTAAAACAACTGTTGTCTAAAACTGCTGCCCTCCTACCTCTATGAGATGCACTATAGTGAATGACGTAAGTCAGGCGTGTTGACTTTTAAACAAAGAAGTAAACAATTGGACTTAACGTGGCAAAGAGAAAATGACACAAGCATGACGACCTCTTGATGACAAGATTCGAAATATAATAATCTACACTCATCAATCATTGATCACGTACTAATCTTATGTGCGTGTTTCGTATAATCAAAAGCGTTGTGTTTGCTTATTTGCTTTAGTGCAAAAATTCTACGGAGTATGTTTCTTATTTCGGTTAACTAATTTTGTATCATCAAATTTTAAGCGCTTATCATTATTCAATTCAGTTTGTACGAAGAAACTCTACTTGTTTACATGACCTCTTAACTATAATTCTCATTTTTCTGACATTTGCTCACTAAGTGTTTGCCATTCTCGTCACCCACCCGTATCAATTAATATCATCTGTAAAAAACGTGCTTAAAACACATGACGTGATTTACCGATGAATTTGAATCTGATATAAAAAGCTTTCCCGAAATACTGAAAAACGGTTTTACATGTGAAAAAGAACAGGTTTGAAGATGACATAATTCAGGAAGCATAAAACACACACAAGTTTTTAAAGAATGTATCGTTTAATTGTTCACTCAAATGCTTCACATTATCCTTTAATTGCGTATTTTACAGTTTACCCTATACGATACCTCGTATCTTTGTCACGTCATGTCATTCATGATACGTCTTGTCATGACATGACTGAGACAACCTGTTTTATATATACTTTTATTACTTTTATGTATTTGAAAATGAAGAGAAAATGAAACAAAAAATGCCCCCTATTCAATCAAGTTGTGCTTCTAAGTAGTGTTTGAAACACATATTTCGCTTCTAATTAAAACCGTGACTGTGACAGGTATTATTTTTTCACTGACTGCTTCATCATAGTACATCAGTTGAAAAGGTGGGTGTAGTATGATGCAGTCGTTTATGTGTTTACTTGTATTATTACTGTTATATTTAATAGAATACATGCGTTTTTGCGTAGACCAGACGTTGCATGAGTGTGCTCATTTTTTTAAAGCAAACGCTTCGCTTGCATGCCCCTGCACACATATCCGTATTAGCTGAGAACTATATCCACAACACTCTTCATGATGATTCATAGTCTGAAATCTGAAACATAAACATTCATCAACAATGACTTTTGCTCCAACAATACAAACATGCATGTACCCTAGCTGAATAGCCTGTTAGTAGTGACAGGTTGCATTCGCGGCAAGAAATACACCTTGGATCATTATACCAAACTATGAGTTACGCCGTAAGAACCTAGGTACGTTCGTAGTTTTGCGTTAAGGAGATAACTTTCTTAGTATGTTGTACATTATACGTACCATAAACTATCGTCACATTGTTTGGTCAGATACATGCTTTGGAAACGCATTGAAGTTGCCTTACGCTAGCATCTGCACAGAAGGTAAATTTGCGATGTATAATTCACTTATGAAGGTTTGCAAAATCACAAAGGAGTAGACTCCTAAATAATTCCTACTTACGCGTACCTCAGTGTTAGTCATGTGCTGGCTGACCAGCAACGAGTTTTTGGGTTTTCATTGTTTGTTGAAAGCATAAAAAACTATATCGTATATCATAAATATATCCATTATAACCTATACAATTAGGTATTGTTGTCCATTCGAAGTGAATATATCCACACGAGGAAAATTCTAGTGGATCTGCAACTCCAGTCAAACATCAGAAATACATTTCTGCAAGAACTTATCATCGTCCTCAGTGCTTTTACGTATGCTCTAAAGGCTAGACAGTTTGTAATAGTATATATCTTTTACATCAATAGCAAAAGGCAAATAGCTACTCAAGCATCATTATACTATCTATCAGCAAGTTACTTGTGAGCAAGCATCCCTTGTCTGAGGTTGTATTACAAAATGTTATTATTAGTGTAAAAAAACTTTTCGATATCTTTATTTTAACGAACCCCTTACAGCATTTTAGAAGCTATAGATAGCATCTTCTCTCAACAATTGGAAAAAGTTTTTGGTTGCATCACGCATCGATTTTCGTGATTTTCGAAAGAAAAGTATATCATCAAGGTGGTTTTTTTGAAGTTACTATAAACGGTGAATATTATTTTAGTGGTTGTGCCATAATAAATTGGGCATTGCGAAAAAAATTATGATTTTTAGGGTTTTAGTTGAGAAAATGTGCTTTAAAGCGAGACCTATTATTTGTGCGAGAAACTCGTCAGTGATTGTGCTGTTTTTGTGCTCACTCGTGTGAGTGTTGTGGCTTTTCAACAATTATCATTGGTTTTTAATTTCTTCTGCAGTTGATCTTCCAAAGAGTCCGAGCCAACTGAAAATCATCAAGGGTGCTGGGTTCCTTCCAACGGAAGAGACAGGTATGAAAAAACATAAAAATATTCTGACAATACTTTGACAAACATATTTGATTCTTCCACCTCCTAAAGAAAGAAATTCAACATGTACCAAGGAGTGAATTCTAAAAACATCTTTCAAATGCAACTCAAAAATTGTTGTAAAAAACAGTGGCCTATAAACATACACAAAGCATTGACACATGATGAAATTATAGCTTCTGTTTCCCCTTCTTTGTCTGTTTGCCTGCGTGAGAGATTGATGTAGGGATTGGTGGAGTTGATGATGATCTGTGAGAAATAATAGCATGTTAGAATATATGATGACCTCTAAAAAGAAATGAAGTTGAAAGTGTAATGGGGGAAAACATATTTATTTGTGATTGTTCGTGATTTACTGACTACATGCGGAGAGGAGAGCTCAAACACCGTATGCATCCTGCTATACAACGCAAACTATAGCTATTAGATTTTTTTCTCAGTATCTGATTAAAGTATGGCAAGGAAATAAAAACAGAGTTCGGTTTTATGTTTGTTAACCATAGCCTAGCCTAAGTATTTCTATATTTCAGCATTTAGAATGATTGCAAGTCAACTGTGCAGATTTTCCGCTCACGCAAAAACAGACTTTTTCTCACACCAATGACGGTGGACATCAATGTTCAATGACACAATTCCTTTTTCTACCAGGTGTGATTGTGATTTGTGATATGTTGTTTAATATATCCTACTCAAAAGTGTAGTAGGGGTTTTACAGTGGCTTTCCTGGTCTTATAAACCTGGTAAATGCATGTTATTTTCTAAATGTCGATTAGCTACAGCGCTAAAATTGCACGTACACACGGGGTGGATTAGTTACATACCAAACTTGAAGTGATGCACCTAAATAAGTATGCAATGAAGCATACCACTGCACTTAAACACAGCTACTTACCTGACATATGTCTCACTTCTCAGTTCGTACATCTAGAGACATTCCTTTACAAGTTATACATGCTATAGAGACGGCGTCCACTGGGCTTTTGACGGGTCCGAAGGTTAGCAATGTCAAGCATGCTAATATACAACATCTTTCTATCAGGAACTGAACGACTGATAAAACTGTGTCAAGAATGTATTTCGCACACTTATTAGCTCCTGAACCGATTTAAGACAAAAAATTGTCGAAGGAGTAAGCTGACGAAGTATAAGTAATCGGTGTAAACAAGATCAACTTTTTTACAGAGTTACTTATCATCATCTCTGCCCTACATGCTACATGTTCTATAGGTTTTTTGTCGTTTTTTTACATACTTGAGTAATTTCTTGATTGATCATAATATAATGATAATCCATGGAGTAGATCGTTCAATTTTAGACTACTATTGAGTAAGCAAACAATTTAATGATACCTGTAGCACACTCACCCTATGTTCTCTCGCAAAATGACTCTTGTAGTTGAAGTTGAAAGTATAGTCCAGAAGCTGGTTGACCTCGAGCAAAAATATGCATACAACTGGATGCAGCTCCATTTTACATCTTACTTGTTCCATCAACCCCATTAAAAAATCGAGCTATGATTTGTGCATTCTCTCCGATTACTTCGTTCCTCGTCCAATGACAAAGGACCGAGAGGAGAAATTTCTAGAACTTTCAAGTACTTGTTGTAGAGGACAAAGTTGTTAAAAGTTGTTCCACGGCAAGGTGAATAGGTTGACGAACATCAAACAAAATTCTCATGATAGATTTAAACACTATGGAACCTGTTTTTATGCAATAATAGAGAAACCAAAGTCCATGTACTGTAAGACTGTGGTAAAAGAACTGCTAGTGCAAAAAAAAACCTAATGAAATTACCTCTAAAATTAAGGAGCGATGCGTTCCCCTGTCCATCGTTGCATAAACCTAACAATCATAAGAAAGCTGTTCATCTTGTGTTTCGAATACTGAAGGAAGTGATTGATCTGTAGCAGCTCGTAAACAACAAGTAATTGTGTCCATGATTATGCAGTGGTGTGTAGAATGTGGAATCGTTGAATGCATATACATACATATATGGCCAAAGAAAACGAAAGTAGCTGACTTTATCAAATTGATTCGAAAATATCTTACAGATTTCATTCAAAAATTTAGAAATGGGAGGAAAAAACTTGAAAAGCAGGTAAATAGGCACATAATTTAGATGAAATGGAGGCAATTTTTTTTGGATTCACTTATCTTTATTGATAAACAATAATTACGTTTCATTATAAAACTTGTTCTCCAAATATGTTGCAACAATGAACTTATCTTCTTGAGAACATTGTTATTATCGGCTAAAATGCGAAGATTAAGGTCTGTAGAATAAGCTCCCTGGTTGGTATACTGGTAGAAGTGTATGTAATAAATTGAATATTTAATGACGGTTGGTCTGTCCCAGATTGCATTTCTTAATAGTATTTTTTAGCGTTTGAAAAATAGTAGTTAATCCTCGAAAAAGGGAAATCATTTAGTCATAAGCCACTTGCAGGTCTTGCAACATCATTCATTTGTGAGCATAATCTAGTGGAATGCTTTCCCTATTTCAATTGACTGATATGGCAATTTTAAGCCACATAAGTTGGTCTAGGTGGCCACCAACAGTGACTACTTCAGCCATTATAAATTCTTTCCAAATTGGTCTTTCAACTATTGTAAACATCTAGCATAATATATCAAATCGAAACGAAGCTGATCGGTTTTACTCAATACTTAACGTTTCAAATAACCCTCAACCCTCACGTCAGTAAATCCAGACGGAGGTTAAACGTTTTTCTATTAAGTTCTCATGGCTCAACATCTAAAGGTTTAGCTGAAGACATTTTAAGTCTATAGAAAAGTTTTCCCTGCATAGAAATGAAGCAAGGAAGCAGTTTTAGTAACTTTTGCCTTTGTCTACAAGAGCCGTATTGTGGTAATGCGATTGAATATGTACAATATTTGCATAACCATATTTAAGATGATAAAAATATAGTAACGGGACAAAAGAGACCTCACTCTAGTAAATCATAGTCGTGCTGATATTTATATTCGCCAAATAGTTCAGGTCAACGTAAAAGCCGATCTTCCGAGATACACGCAAAGTAAAATAACACTCACACCCTCCGGATGAAGTCAGTAAAAAAATTTAGGCATAGACAGTTTAAGTTGTTTAATTTTTCATACAGTCGCGACGAGAGCAAAGAAATACGGTACCTGCATCCCGTCATTGTTATTTTAAACAATTTTCTGATTTGACACAACAAGACGAATATGACATTTGTTGCACGTCATTTCCAATTGTCACACAGGGAAGTGAGTTTAACGCTTGAGTACATTTCATATAAATTAGGCAATTCTTTGAGATGTCCAATCACAAGTATTATAATGCATTCAAACACTTCTAATTGGGATTTAAGAAACATCCGCGACTCACATTTTCTTGATTAAGACGTTAAGGTGGAAAAGATAACCTGGGATTTAGAAATGTCAAAAGCCATAAACCGGGATGCTTATCTATCTTATCAGTTCCCATGAGTTTGTAGTAAAAGGAAATCGACCAAATATAGGACTTCATATCAAATATAGCACAGAGAATGCGAATGTAAAAGGCTGTTTTCTTGAAGCAACTAAGTACAAGTATGTACATACTAAGTTCTAGTACACTAATGGCTGATTCACTGAGATTTAATCGTGGATTTCTTCTTATCTTAATAAGTGATATCCTGCAATAAGCTGTTGACTTTTGTTATTGTAAAACTTAGAAAACATACCTTAACTATGCCGTTGTTTAAAATGCAGGAAGTCGTGGTAAAATTTTCCTTATCGTAAACTATCAACAAAAAAAAGTAATAAATGCGTAAAAAGTCGTAGTGAGTAGTGAATTGTGTTGTAGGGCAAACAATATATGTTCACGTACACCTCTGGCCATTTTTGCTGTTTATCATTGTAACACCCGCAGTACACACTTGTCATATATGTAGGTAACTAATAAAACCTTCTTTGTGCCATGACTTATATGAGTTTACTTCTCCTTCTGAGCAGTCAAACGAAAAATTAGAAATGTGACAATAATAATCTTGTAGGATATCTTCATCGTGTCAAACTATCAATTAATTACAAGCTGAACGTGTGAAGGCTAATCAACGTATGAATGAGTAAACATAATTGAGGAATATTTAAATATTGAATGCGTCTTAAGTTTGTATAAAATATTGTACTAAAACGTGCGTGTCAAAAAAGAAGAAATTCGCTAGCGGATTGAAGTTGATCCGTATGCCTCAAATGACAGAAAGGCTGGACTGTAGAGGTATGTATATCATGTGCAAAATGTAAATATTCACCAATGTATTATGTGAAAGGGGGTAAAATTCTTTTTTTTAAATCTTTTTGATTGCAACCTCTCGCTGAAAGGATGTTTGTTTTATGAGTTTATAACTTTAATATGAAGGCATATGTATTTATTTGTTAAATATTACAATATACTTAGTTCTTGCACAAGCAGAAGGCAGACATTCTGTGTCAGAAAAGCTCTTACCTGGCACAAGTGGCACAGTATTATAGTTTATAGTTTTATTTTATCGTAAGTATATCAGAATCAAAGCTAATTTTCTGCATTGAACAATACAATTACAACTGGTTACACTTACACCCGCTAGCTGCAGTTAAAAAACGAAATACATGATACAAAGAGAAGTTTGAAGTTTTGTGAAGGAGTTGAAAAATCCAAACTAGTGGTTTCAAAAGTTGAAGTTTAGGCTTTCTACACACGTTCCATTAGTTTCAATTTGTAGGTTTCAAATATATGCAGTCTAACAGAATAACTGGAAGTAATCTACTCTCTCAAAGTTCTATGCGTTCCCAGGAAGATCAAGATTATCGATCATTCTCATATTTGGCATATTAATTAAAGAATCAGTGGTCAGTAGTATCATAGCTCTTCAATACAATTCAATACAAT
>VICI01004839.1:0-10312 GCA_019593645.1 Akabosia matsudoensis
TTGACCAACCTTTGACCGCGAACTATACTTATAAGCAAAGAAACAAGAAACATAAATATCACGATGAGTACTCCACGTACAGTAAGTACTTATACTTTGACATACGGAAACGAACAAAATTATTCAATTCTCGACAGGGCCCTGAATTATATCCATTAAAGAAAAATATATTTTTTCCTAAGGAAATAAATTTTTGATAAGAAAGTATTACCGCTAAATATAAAACTTTATGCAACCATAGACAGTAACCAGAGAGAGAGAATGAATGGATGATTACATTATTGGCCTTGAAAGCATGAATTTGAGCACTATCTCGCAAATTAGTATGTACTATTTAATATAATGTTGAGGGGGAGAGTGAACCACTTTCACCCGAGTAGTACCATACCAGAAAAAATTCATACAATGTTTTGTATGTCATTTAACAATTTTGCTTTAAAATATCATCTTTAAAATATCAGCCAGTGTGGGAGAGATGCCCAAAGAAAAATCTATTTTGAAACTAATCAAAGTCCGATTTTGGTCATCATCGGTAAAGCACACATGCAAAGCAATGTAAAACGTCCACACAGAGACAAACTCATCGAAGCTTTGCGAAGATGTATTTGAGGCATTCTATGACAAAATCCGTTTTTAGTTGTCAAATGTAATCGTTTGCGTTGCCTATGTGCCATCATCTCGAACTGCCATGGCCAATGAAGTGAAAGTCGGCGTGTGGAATTCTCTTGTATAGCTCCCATGTCTTTACCACCACATCACACGCATATCCAGGAAAAATCAATGTTGTTGTGCCATTTTTGTAGTCAATTGTGCTACTTGAAATATTGCTGTTGCGGGGAGCTGATATAACCTGCTTTTACTTCATCCTTACTGACGGTCACAATTTTCCTCATTTACTTTCACTATGCAAAATGAAACAAAACTCTTAGTTGATATGCTAATTCGATGGGTCATCGTTGGCGTACCTGCAACCTGGAAGGACGGAAACCACTTTGAATTTCATGGGGTTTAGTGGTCATTCCCACCAATACAGTAATCCAGGCTTATGCAAACGCCTTCGCAGCCAAAAAACGCAACTTTTGTTTTATTGTGTCCTATGAATTCTCCGAATTGAACGATAAAGGTTCTCCGGTGTATTTTCTACCAGTAATAGGTTTTCGAATTCCATCTGGGAATCGGTACTTGAAAAAATGTTGAATGTTGACTCTAAAACGACAAAAAAAGAACTAAACTACTGGTTCTGGTCTGGTATGCTTTTTATGCAGTGTTCGGTATGCCCCTTTGCTTTCAATACAGATACGATATGTAAATTACAAAACCCTCGGCTGAAAACTTATCTGGATGAATGGGAAGGTAACGGCACTATGCAGTACGATACGGGGATGCAACTGCGAACGTTTCTCATGGCAATTACCTGTCATGCCGAACATTACTTCTACTTCTCATGAGGAACTTGGGAAAGGTCCAGCGAAAATATTTGAGAAACGTAACTATATATTCCTCAAAACTAGCAAACAGAAAATCAGCATTCCCTTCAAGCCGCATGGATTTTTTTTGTCTGGGGAGGTTTTCGAAATTGAAAAATTGTCGGAGGAGCAGCCAAATAAGGTCCGAAGATGGAAAATATAGTCATTTCAATCACAATTTTCTTAAACATACCTATGCAAGGCAGGGAAATTTAGGGCAGCTATTTGGTTGGTTTCTTTTGATTTATTGCTTACGTATTTTCACCTGTATGTATATTAAATGTAATTTCTTTTTATATATATAGAAGGCTGAAGCATTCGGTCAAAACGTTGGGAAACCAAGTATTTGAATAAACACTCGTTGCGATTCCTATTTTCATCATTTGATAATTTCTGTTTGTAAAAAAATCAAAGAAAGAGTACAAATGAACATGCCTTCAACCGTAGTTTTGTGTTACACAAAGAAACTAAAAACTAGATTGCCGTTATCACAAAGGAGATGAGATGAGTCATTGACTCATGTTTTGTTTGCTAACTCTGTAATTATGTGCGTTTTCAATCATCCAAAAGTCATGCCGAATACTTTGTACCTAACGTAAGCATTGGTTCTCTATCTTACGGTTTCTTTCCTAACAACTGATCTTTATCCAGAAAAACTTTTTCATGAGACAGAGTATCGCTGTGGCCAACATTTTGCTAATGTTTACAAAAGTATTCCATCAAAACACAATATGAAGATGAATCTACAGTGATCATTGTGTGAGCCTTGCAGCTTGCTAATAAGCGACACACTTTAATAAACTTATTACAATGCTGGCAGAAAAGAAGAAGGGAATGGGATCTTCTTTAGGAAAAACCAAACTAAATCTCTCCTGCATTGTGCATGATTCTAAACAAATGGTCATAGTTTTGGTGCTGAACGATTATGATATTTTGTCTTTTTCGCTGCCAACAGTGCCAACATTTGTACGCTGCTCAGTACCAAGCACAGAGCTCATCTGTCAGTTGCAACCCAAGTCGTGTTCTCTTTTGGTTATAAAATCAGGTAAACTTTCGTTTTGATGTGATCCTTTATTTTTAAATAAATTACTACTTCCAAACTCCACCTAAAAATGTTCCGGACAAGGGAAGAAGCAGATACCTGTCAACGACGAAGCAGGTCAGTGAACCAAGTTCCTTTTACGAGATTCACGCGTGCAAGGGAAGCCACACGTCTTCACCTGGTGCAAGCGACTGAGCATACAATTTCAAAACGGAACTCCATGGAGTGCGCTTCTCGTTTTTCGGATGCTGTACTTCTAATGCCAGAACTTGCAGAGCCCCGAAACATGTTACTACGCATAGTTGCCAAGTTCGTCCAACAGGAAGTGGTGGAGGCAGGGAGAGTTTTGTTTGGAGAAGTTCGTGTGAAGTCAGAAATTACAACGGTTACGGGTGAACTTGTGCAACCGATCATGGAAAGGAAAACTGCTTTCATTTATGGGGTAAGGAGAAATTTCGTCTCTTTTACATAATCTGAAACATTTCTGTGTGTTCCTAGCTTTACGTCTACCCTGCATCATTTTCCATGATTTAATTTATGAACCTGGCATGAAAACGTTTTGTGGAAAAATTATAATAAAGTCTATGTAGTGATGGGATAGAAACTAAAATCACATACGAATTATGTACACTTTTTTACAGAGGGATCCTCAAACAATCAGGCTAGTAATTCAAGACGTTTTCACTACCGTTTTGACTAGTAGCAACGTTGAAGTACTAACTTTAGATGGGACAACCCTTGGAACTGTTAGTGAGTTAGGGCTACGAGAAATCCTCTATAGAGAGCTTAGCAGGCTCAGATCACCCCAAAGCATCATTCTCCTCTTGGAAGAATTTTCATACGATATGTTCGTCAACTTTCAAAGATGTGGATTCGTTCACGATAATCGGATGAGAGGTATACGTATCAATACTGTTCGGTGGTCATCAAAATATATCGACCGACCTAGTGAAAACCGATGCTTTGACGATGTAATCTTCGTTCCTGAGAAGAGGGCTGAGCTCGAAGTACGGCCAAACACGGATCCTGCGCCTTCAACTTCAGACTCAAACATGATAGTCCACAAAACCCTTGGTGATAAACATTCTGCAGGAAGTACGCCGAGGAGGAATGATTCGGTATGGGGTTACCAGAAGCATTTATTAATATGTTTTTTAGCTAGTGCCCACAATCCACACTTAAATATTGGGACGAACATTTTTTGATGTAGATTAGAAAACACTCGGCTGAAAATTTATTCGGCTACTACGCGGAATTACAGCAATCTGCAGCTAATGGCGCACCGCAGTCAGGTGCTGGTGACTCATCTAGCGAACATGCAACTGTGAAAGACCCGCACAACAATTACACGGATATGCAACCGGTCAAGAAGAATACTCATATGGAACATGGGACAGGTCCGGAAAAGGTTTGTAAATGTAACTCTTCGCCCTTCCGAACAAATTTCAAGCAAAAAGCTAACTAGTACCAAAGTATTAAGTATCGAGACGTTTAATCGATAGATTTATCCGCACGTGGAGTGGAGCAAGAAATCTGCGGAGGCTGTAAAAATAGAAAATCTACCGGAGGACCAAAGGGATGACGAGGACGATCGGGTGGGCAAGAAAAGGACGGGATGTTGCACGAAATTTACCAACTGTATTATTGGACTTTATGCCTGGCTTTTAGATTAAGGACAGATAATTTCACCCGCCTAAGGGATTTGCACTCCAACTCCAGACTCCAGACATCCAGACGCTTATCGTGGCATTTATTTCCTAGTTGATTTTGGAACGTGATTTTTCATATGCATCCCGGAACCAAATTTACTGTCTTTGTAAATTATGAATTATATGTAAATTTGTTTAAGCAGGGGATGTATTTTTTAAATAACTTTTTATACCAAAGATGTGTACGCAATTCTACATTTTGTCTCACATGAGTAAATCATTTCCTTAGCTTACCAGTTATAACAAGCTTTTTACTTACAATTTTTTTTGTTTAATGTGGCATACGGCATACGTGACTAAATTAAACTCTTCACTCTTAAAGTTCACTCTTCTCCATTATGCCAAGTCATACTACCAGTATGTGTGATGTCAAAGATGATTTTTTCTCAGGAAAAGATTTGCAAAAATATAAAACTCAGATTTTCATGACTGAAAAATGTTTTGATTTTCGTCAGCAGTTGACTTCCCAGAAAACATATATTGGTGTCACTTGTAATATTCATTATGGATCAAATATCAAACGATCCTAGAAGTAGAACTATTCCATTGAGCTTGAGCTTGAGATAAAACCTTATTGTACTTGTGTTCCTTTATGCTTCGTTTTTTTATAAACAAAATGAAAAGGCAGCTGCCATCATTGTAGTGTGAGCTGTGGTCGTGAAAGAAAGAAGCTTTTCATTACAAATGTTCGACCATGAAAAAACTTATCTAATATTGTCGAGAAAATATCAAGGGAAATATAGCATCATTCACAAAAATGTTATTGGCAATGTCGGCACAGCCCCACTTTGTTTTGGGATTGCCAACAAGTAATAAGCCCAAAACAGGACATGAAGGCCATAGGTTTCAAATGACAGGTTTTTCTGTGCTCTGAATTCATTAGAATAAGTTTGAAAATATTACTACCTTATAACTATCACGGCTATTGTGTCATTGAAGTGAAAGAGAATATGAGTTTGTGAAAAGTTGTGAGTAAATTACTCGAACGTGTTTTTCTTTTGTATGTAAATTGTTTAATAAGCGATTAATATTTTATGAAATGTGTGAGCTGTCAAGAGAGCTGGAGATGCTATGGGATCTACAAAGGAATAAAAGTAGAAAATGAAAAACCTGAAGGGTCTACAGAATGCTTCAACACGTCAAAGGTGAAAGATTTTGTTTCATTAGAACAAAATGTATCCCATATACACAATGAATTGGAGGTGCATAGTAAAATGAAAAATTCAAGTGACAATGAGCTTTGGCCGTTGTTGGGGGAAGTTAGTAGTGAAACGGGTATCTTCACACATTTGGCAGAAAAGGTAAAGAAGACACTATCAAGGCTAGACGAGGAGCAAAATATTGGAGAACTGTTGGAGGATCAATACACCACTATTATAACTGGGGTAACTTGACTAATAATTTCCTTCCACTGATAAAGGATGAATAATCAAAATTGATCATTTTTTAAGAATTTCATGTGCAATTCATAACTTTGAATAGGAACACTCAGTACCATTTTGTAGCTACTTGCTTGCAACAATTAAGAGAGGCAACGATGTGCAAGAAGTCACTGTTAATCCTGGGGGACTATCCAATGCAGATGGCCTTCATGCCTACATAAACGCATCTATCCTTGACCAGGAAATCTCACATCCTTTTATCTTGGTCTTGTTAAACTGCAGTGAACGCCAAATCACGATGCTTCTCGAGAGTGGATTCGCAGGGAAAATGACACAACTGTATCCTAACATCCTCCAAACGATTTTCGTCTCACCTCGTGTTAATTTAGGTTCACCAGAAGCTCTCCAACAATATGGCGAAATAATCAATGTTCCAAAACCTTTCATGAGTATCACAGAAGGCAATACAGATGAAGGAAGTAATTGCATCGAGACTTCCAATTGTGATGACAAAATCGTCTTGACGAATAAAGTATCTATGCAACGTGACGAACAGTCAAAGGAAATTGAAGGAGGGGACTTTATGAATCATACAACGGTCGGCTCGATTTCTCTATTATACGAAAAACCTCGACCTCAAATGGTGACGGTACGCTTGATATTTTCCTCGATGAAACATTTTAATGAAGCGGTCGCAAAACGAAAAATATATAATATTTACAGAAATCTGATGACTGTATCATTCAATTGGCACTGATAGACAATGACCGGTCAGACCTTGTAGTGCCAGTATCACAGCTTGAAGGACAGATACTAAGTGATTCATCCCTTGGAGACTTGACTTTCTGTGGGTCACGGTTTTGTGCCAGGATATGCAAAGGAATTTGGCATAGTTTCTCACAACTCGTTACGCAGTGTGGGGATTGTTGCTTTTACTGAAATGAACATCCTTTCAGTAACTTCAAACTATAAAGTAACATTTCTTAGAACTACTACGTAACGTTTAACTACGTAATTTAGAGTAAAAGAGCCTGCTTAACTATAGTTTACACTTTTGGTTTTCTTTGAACGGTACAGAATGCTGCTTGTTTATCACTGTAAATTTATTTAACCCTAATTTGGAATGGAAGTATGATAGTCAGCTACAAATTCAGTCTAAAAAATAATTTACGCGATCATTCGTCTTTGCTTTTGCTACTTTTAGCGCCATCCCCTTTAGACGACGATTTAGTTTCATTATCTTTTTCCTTCTTATCGCTTTGAGTATCAGTAGGCTTAATAGGTCGTCGAAAGTATAGGGCAGAACCAATTACAGCAGTATTTAAGACCAGTCCAATAAAATAATTTATAAGCAATGGAACGTCACCGGTAAGAAGTAGATTCGTTGTAATTCGAGCTGGAAAAGAAGTACGAAATTCCAAATTACTATCAGATTATAATGCTCTGTTTCGGAGGTATGTATTGATTAAGGAACTTACAAACGCATGTGTATGCGGCAATCAGCCAGGTAACTATAGAGACAGTTTGAGAGCTTTTCGTGTCCCAAATGGCTCTAAGTTGCAGGATTTTGCTAGACGCTGAACAAGGAGTGGCAAATTTCTAAGAATAGAAACAAGTTCACATTAGTTTATCATGATGAATCAATATAAAGTTTCGTTTATGTTTTATATACTAACCATTAAGAACGGCAGAACGCTAGGATGTGGAACACCTTGCGTGAACCCATAAAATATTGCAATGTACATTCCAACAAATCCTAACTTCAAGGTATCCAACGCGCCGACGTAATGCAAAATGACAATCAGCAGGAATATGTCCTGAACCACCAGGAAGACGTATTCCATGAATGATGCCAAAGGGTATCCCTGAACGACATTGTATCCCAATACGATTGTGTAGCTGTCAAAGGAAAACAATACAAAATAATTGTTATTGCTCACGAATTGATCTTGGAACTTGAAACATATTTATTGACAAACTTACCCGAGCAATTCCACCATAACACTTTGTAAACTTAACCCTTTCACACTTCCCGAAGAAACTACATTTCTAATTTGTGGCAGTTTACAAACCATACACAAGCTTATCGTTGACACGTTGCATATGGTAATCACAGATGTCCAGAACGGATCGATAGACTTCACCATTTTCGGCTGGAATTTTAAAGCGTAAACCCGTGCTATCTAAAACAACTTCAAAAAGACAATCATGGAAAAACTTAATTTTGACCTGTCATCACAGTTAGGTTGACACACTGCAGCTTTCTCTGTTCTTACTTTTCATTCAGAAAACCATTCATGCAGAAAGTGCGCAGCTGTTGCTAAAGAAGAAGATCCCTCTAGTTTGCATTGGCGTATCCCTGTCGGCTCGGTCGTCACTCTATCCCATGCAATTTGGCTTAAAACGTCTGCTGACATTAATTTTATAAGTAAATATGTGAATGCAAGATAATAATATCATAATTATCCATAACGCCAGCGTAAAAATAAACTATATGCGTAACCATACAATACAACAGTCAAAGCATTTTGGGTAAATGCTTCACAGGGAAGTGAATGAAGAACCCGCTACTCAGGTTCAAAGTGGAGAAAGGTAGACGAGGAACACTGAGATTTTCAATGTTATGCATTGAATGTTATTGTCATGGAGAACGGTTTCGGTTTTTTGTTTCAATTCAACTTTCCTTCAAGGAGTTTGACTTTCTTTCTTTCGCTTTCAACCTCTCTGCTATTAGGAAAAATTATGTACGAAAGAAAATTTACTTTTACAATGCTTCAATTAAACTTGTAATTTGATTAAGTAATTTTATTCCACTTGCGCTTACTTGGCATCATAATAGGTATGTAAAAAAATAGTTTCACTAAAAATTGTGATAAATATTAGACGTAGTGAATTGGGTGGTCATATACCACAAAAAGGCCATTTTAGAGACCAATCCATTATCATATTTGCTGGACTTCGCCCATAATACCCCATGCGCCATTTTCAGACCGTCATTTATAATTAAGTAGTCTTCGTTGTATTTAACTTTTAGTACAACGAGCACCATTTACAATGAAGCAGGTTGTTGAATGCATAAAATCCTTAATGTACAAAATATCCCTTGTTTAAGTACCACTCTAGCTTGTTTAACTACTCTACGTAATTATTTCTCCAAACTGTTACAGTAGAAACTCCATCACTGCCCTGCACTCGCATCAAATTTATTTTCTTGCAAGCTGGCTCTACGTTTTCGCTTCTTATTTTAGCCAAAATACATAACATCATTTTCATTCCCTAACACACGCCCAAAAAGCTACATAATAAAATATGGATTTTATATTTTCAAATTAATGACCCCTTCCATAAGTCCATGCCACTCTGGAACTCTCCGTCTCTCTCTCTCTCTCTCTCTCTCCTCCAGTAGCAGTTTCTCTTCTCTGATAGGTTTTTATTATGTGATTTGAAAATGAAATCGCGTCATCATCATGGCATCATGACCGCCATGATCATCATCATCGTCATATCTTATTATGAGAGGGCTCGTCTCAAACTCACAAACATCCTCGTTTGTTTGTCTGAAAACCAGGTCTTCACCGAAGCCTGCATCCCAATCCTCATCTAGGATATATATATATTTTGACGTTATTAGTAAAATAACGTGTCTATTTTCCATTCCTGCAAAAGTAATGCCTAGAAACTAGCAATAACTATGAAGCTACAAGGTTTTCTATATTTTAGCAACATTTGAATCACACACATTAAAAATATGAGCTCGACCTGAGATAAGTTGTATTAATAAATATAATACATATATGTCTATATATCTCCTCTTAAAATATATCTATTTCCTCGAGTGAGTTTCATGAATATCAGCATTAGAGAATCCCATTTATTTTTATTACAGCCAATTAAATATTATTATATGGTTTAGGTCCGAAGGAGCGAGAGAGAGAGAGACTTTTCTCCCTCCTTCCACCACGGCTCCTGCTTTTCCTCGCGAAAGAGGCAGCTCGCACACATACAACAAACTAAAAACTTCAATTCAATCCATTTCCACACAGTTATAAGTATAATATCATGCACACGAAACGTTATTGCGATGGCAATGAACAGGTCGTCCTCCCAGGGCCAAACTTTTTCCAACAAAATTCCACATTTCCTTATTATTCTTGTACAGACGAGTGAGATCTAGACAAATAGAATGCATACACACTTTAGATGTGTGTGTGGAGAACTACTAATAGTAGCAATGGGCTATATTATTATTATAGTTTGTGTTTTCATCTCGTAACCTTTCAACCAACAACAAGAGAATATTGCCGTTTCCTGCCCGTATTAATAATAATAATGATAATAGTAATGAATATAATACAAACATGTTCTCTCTGAAAACTTGTCTTCGTCTATGCTACGTTTAACTGCAAGAGTGCTGTTCCATTCCATTTCGGAGTAATTTGTACCAGTAATATTGTTGCGATGATGATGGTATGGTTTTTGGGAATATATTCGACTAGTGGGTATGTATAGTAGACCATAATATAGAAAATGAAATATATAAAAATGCGAGAGAGAATGTTAATTAGTAGAGTCGTGCAAAAGACTACTTTTCTTGGAACGTTTTAACCTAAAAGTTGTTAAATTTCGCTAGATTTTAGGAAATATTTTAGTGGCTTGCGCTTCAATGGTTGCGGGTCAGGTGAGAAAACATTAGGAAAATTCGAGCAATAATGA
>VICI01004840.1:0-10312 GCA_019593645.1 Akabosia matsudoensis
ATGCGGAGGTATTTGTGTTAATGAGAGACTTGTTACAGTCATTGCTAAGAGTGATGACCTTGCTGTCAGAGTCTGCACCGTTGCTGGGGTTGTTAGCATCCCGCTCCTTGAAGAATCCTTGCTTGGTTTTACACTCTCTGATTGTTACGGTCATGTCACAGACGGTGACATCCGTGATAACGATTTGATCCGCGAGAGGTTGCCTGTTCAGCCAGTACTCGGCAGGTAGAGCATTGTTATTCTCCTCAGCACTGCTACCCCCGATACTACTCGTGTTGCTTCCGTTGTAGTTATTATTTTCCTCGCGAAAGGTTAAAGGTGTGGAGGGGATGAGAGATGGAGGTGTGGCATGATTATTACTTCCAACGCTGATAGTTCTCGAAAGTTTTCCGTTGGGGAGGGTTGGAGTAGATGTTATACTGTTTCCACTACTCAGTTGAGTTGGTTGTGGGTCTCGTCCAGTGCTGGACGAATTGGTTGTCCCACCACTGCCAGAGGAAACTGATGTTGACGAGTGTTTCCTTTCTGAGGTCGCTTTCGCGGGGGATTTGGTGGAACGATCTTTATTGTTGCCTTTGCTCAACAGGGCTCTCGCTTCTTCCTCGAATTTCGACTCCCGCTTGGTACTGAAGTGATAAGGATCCTTTTCTTTGGAAACTTTGCTGGGCTGTTGTTGATGACTTGGAGATGTGATCCGTGGGCCAGAACTGCTGCTTTCGGATGTCGACGAGGGAGTCTTGTTAGTAGCAGTGTGATATGACGTGGAGGATGACGAGGTGCGAGCTACTTTCGTTGGAGGAGATGATGAGGAGTCACGGGCATCACCAGATTTATTCGCATTTGCGTGCTGGGTTGGACTAGACTTGGGGGTTGTGGTGATGGTCACACCAATTTTACCCGATTCCCTGTAAAATGCACGATTATGATTAGTTAAGCGAAACCGAATTCCATTAGTAGGTACTGTTATGAGGAAGGAGTGTTGCGAATTGAAAATACATACTTTATGACTTCTGCTTTTCGCTTTAGTGCTTCCTTTTTTGGGGACTTTTCTTTGTATGATCTCACTTCTTCCTCTGATTCCTCAGATTCGGATGAAGGCTCGTTTGATTTCAACCGGGATTCCGCAGCTTTCACCTTTGGAGACATGGGAGAGTTAGAACGGTTCCTTTCCCGCTCTCTCTGCAAATTCATTGACACACAAACATATATTGTCTTATTTCTTCATATTCATGTAAGGTTGTTATCGGAT
This sequence comes from Akabosia matsudoensis, assembly GCA_019593645.1. Taxonomy (NCBI): domain Eukaryota; kingdom Metazoa; phylum Arthropoda; class Collembola; order Entomobryomorpha; family Paronellidae; genus Akabosia; species Akabosia matsudoensis. Next base: position 1,250 of record VICI01004840.1, read on the forward strand.
AGATACTCTAATAGTCGTTATTCTTACCACCGGTGTAGCCTTATTCTTTGGCTTTGGACCGCGTTTGTTTGGCGTCTGGCCGGAATCACTCTGGCTCCTGTTAAACGCAGAGATCAGTCTATCGTCCAAAATGTTCTCGTCAGGCTCCCATGTATTATGTTTCGTGCTCCATCCCTTCCATTTCACCAAGTACTCCACTCGTCCCTTTCGAACTCGTTTCTTCATGATTTTCTCTGCAGCAAAAACGCCATCGCCAACACCCGACAACTCCATCCTGTCTTCGTCAGAGGTTGACTGTGGGATAAGAAAAACACTGTTTTAATATAACTTTCTTCAATGCATAACCTTGTAATCTGTTGAGAATACGTATATAAATTATGCAAACATTTAAAGCATTTGAACTGAAACTATGTTTCAGTCATGCATAATAGATTTTTTTTCTACTTTTCCCAACGAATTCAGTACCCGATAAAGCTTAAGCTTGAGACCCTGTAGCTGCTCTTTTCGATACAGTTTGCAAACGTTTATGTAGACGCCTCGATTCTTCTTGAAAATTCAACCTGTTTCCCTGAATTGGAGCCCTGATGCTATGTCCACATGAAACTTTTCAATACACTCTTGCTACCCACAAATTCAACTGTTTTGATTAATTTTTAACACATGATGAATAATTTTCCGTATTATTATATGTCATCGCACGTCAACTTAAATTATAACTAGTTTCCACTTAAGACACAATTTCGTATCTAAAGTGTACAATAGAACTATCAATGTTGACTAGTTTATTACCAAAAACACTTTTTACGAGATATGCGAGTTGACGAAAAGCAATGACTATGAATGATGAATGAATTGATTTTCCTCCCTCATATGAAAATAATGTTCAATGTCACCCTATCGATTTTCCATCTGGAAGCAAGAACTGAATTTGAAACGGAAAAATACAGGAATATTAAACATGCAAATGTCCACTTCCGTACACAGCCGTGCAATATTAAACAACGTCAACCTAAAAACCGCACCAAACTGACATATTTTTTCAGATTGTAGGTAGTTGACTATCATACCAGTGCTATCCTAAGCCCCCTAATATACATTAATGTTTTACAATTCTCCAGTCCAACTTGTGCTTTCAAACTGACTACATGACGATGATGGCAACAGCAAACAAAATGATATAAACGTAGGTGACACAACACAGCACAAATAAGAAGGATCGAACATAATACGAAAACGCCTATACAAAATTGCGCCTATCTTATCCTAATAATCCAGTACAATTCACAATTGGAGCATTTACATTTTTTACGGTTTTTTTGGCGTGTGTCAATATACTACTATAAGTATAAATGACACGTTGACGAATCGTACTTAAACTTTCTTCAGAGTAAAAGCAGAGCCTTTGCTTGTCTTCAAAACCTTTCCTTGTGCTTATGACTGACTACGAAACACTTGGTAATTTGAGGTGTATGACAATCTCTTACGTGTTATCCTGGGTTATAGTTGAGACGATTTTTTTTACTATTTTCACTTTTCTAGAATATTTCTGTGGTTTTCCAGAGCCTCCTCTTTTTTCGGATTGTTTTGTCTGTATCCAATGTTTGTATTGAGACGCACGTACAAAAAAAAACACGTCAGGGTCAAATATAGAAGAAAACAAATCCTCAGAATAAACTTTGGTTTTACATGCTACAACCAACTCGTCTACGTAACTGTATTTACCCGTTCAGGGTAAAACTCGGTAAAGAATCCAGACAAAATGAGAGAGCTTATATCACAATACTCCTACCAAAATTTGTCTTTTTACGTGTAAAACGGATCAGACATGGTGGTATTTATAACACAGGAAAACATACACATTTTCGGTTCGACAGTAGGATATATACTCATAGTTTTTCTAGCTCCGTGAAATGAACGAAAAGACGTAAAAAAGCGAAGACGTCTTCGGAGAGTATCCTGGTTCGGTGGAATTGTAGCAAAACCAGTAGGGCGGACAATATTGTAAGACGAGAATTTTCTCAGATTATTAGCGAGATGTATATAGGAAGAGATAGAAGAAGAAAAAAAAACGCAAATCTAGAAAATCATTTTTATTCATCCAGAGGAAATAAACAGGAGGGTATAGTAAAGAATGTTTCAGGATTTGTTGTTTTTTTGTTTCTTCTTCTTCTAGATAGGCATAGTTGCTCTGTTCAAACATTCATATGATGATGAGTTGATGTAACAATTATTTACCAGTTTGATATAGAAAGGTATAGCAAGGAGGAAGATGATCATCATCATATGCATCAGGATTGCATACATAACATGATATATTTGTAAAAACCAAGTGCGAGTCAGAGTGTTATGTTACGTGAACCCGCAGCAAAGATAGCTCTCCGCATCCTTAAAATGTGCACCGCATTCGTATGCGGTCTTATTAGTACAGTGTTGTGATGGAGCTGACTATATGCATAGCAAAAATGTATGCTTTGCTGAGCTATTGTCAAGTTGATCAAGTTTGCATGGTGCCACACACAATAACATGAGTGCGGCTGCCGATTTACACCGAAGTGAACCGACTTTGCGCAATTGTCTACTCGTTACACGCAAACTGATTTACTTTGTTATAAAAAAACAATTGCCACTATGAAGTAGCTTATCAGACGAGAAAAACAATACGCAAAAATTACATGCATATAAAAGACAGCTACGATGATGAGCACACAATGGACGAAAAAGTTTTATGATGATGAGCTAGTTTACAACAAACTTTGCATTTATTTTATTACTGCCTATGCTATAAGTGGGTATAGAACCTGACTTGTGGTTGCAACACGTTATTGTATATATTATATGAGCATCTTTTTTAAGGACTTCAAGTGGGTAGATGATTGAGCAATTTAAATTGGGGTTCGTTTTATCATATAAATGAGATAATTAATTTTTTATGCTAATATCCTTGCTATTGCTGCGAAAATGTACAAAGTTAGACGGATATCTTGTGGTGCAATCGTCGAAATATGTACATCTTGTCTAGTCTGTCTGGCCTTCGTGTCTCTCTCTGTGGATGCAACAGTTTTTTGCGAAAGTAAATGTACAAAGAAAGCACCTGTTCTTTTAGCGAGCGAATAATAGTCCGGTTTACTTATGTCCATTTCTGTTCATCCCAAACTGAAGAACAGTCTTCATAAATGAGTGGCAACATTCAATATTAGAGAACTGCCAAAGTATTACAGAGACTCGCAGGAATACTAAAAGAAGTTTAATGATGATGTTATCTTAATACATGCAAACTAAAGCAATAACAAAGTTCGTTTATGTTGGAACTTTCATGCATCCCGGAAGCTGCATAAAAAAGCTGTACATATCGAAAACAAGATCTTGAGGACTCATCTCTGGAAAATAATGATGTTATAATGTAGTAATGCTCCTCTTACAATTATTATACAGCACTATTTTTGTATTTCGGAACATTTGGCATGCGAGAATAGCAATATCCAGACAATAAACTTATAAAATGTACTGTTTTTCTCTTCGAGTATGCCAGCGTTTCGTAAGTGATGTCTTTCTTAACTCCAAATGTCATTCGAGGAGTACAGAACGAAAACTGTCATGCACTGTTCTCATTTCCGGGCGAATAAAAACTCCTCATTGACTTATTGACCAAGACTATACTTGTTGTTCTCCATTCTCATCATCCGCCACCTTTTTTCCCCGGAAAGCTGTTTTCGTCCAAAGACCATTCCTAACATAAAATAAATATCCAGGAAACCTCAATCAGATCCTGTCCAGGCTGAACTGAACAAAAAAGACCTTTTTTTATCGTCAGTAATTGGAGAAGAGGATGCGAGATTATGTAGCTGTTTGTCAAAAATAAGTAAATGTGCTGCCCTAAGCCAAAGCTGTGAGGACAACTCTTAAAACCTATTACAAAAGAGAATCGTCTACCATCTGNTAAATGTGCTGCCCTAAGCCAAAGCTGTGAGGACAACTCTTAAAACCTATTACAAAAGAGAATCGTCTACCATCTGCTGATTTTTAGAGTATTACAGCGTGCAACATCTTTCAAGCGAATTCAGTTTTCGTCATTATTGCTGAACTGTCGGAGGCAGTAATACTTAAACTTACGAAATCATATTTTTCTTATCCAGTATGATAAAAAAAGTTTTGTAAAAGTTGGTAGTTTGAATATGTCCCGCATAAGTTTTCATATCTTTCCAAATACGTGATACGTATTTCGCGCCTGTATAATAGAATGCAAAAGCAAAATCGAGCAGTTTTCAACTCCAAATGGTTTCTAGTAAATATGATCTGGCTGTTCTTGGATCATAAAAATGTCACGTGTTTGGTGACGCATAAACGCGTAAAACTGGTTTAATGAAAAAAAATGTCCTTCTCATGGTTTTCTATTAGAGAAGAAATGTTGGGACCAATTCCATAAATTCTAAAAATCCTAACCGGTATCTACTATCCTAAACGTGTATATGACCATTGAAAAAAAAACAATTCTTGTTAGGTTCTTACCATTGTTTCAGATTCCTCTTCCGCCAGTTTGATGACTTATATAACTTGTTAGGTTCTTACCATTGTTTCAGATTCCTCTTCCGCCAGCTTGATGACTTATATATACAATAGAATGCTTTTCCAAGCAATATGTGCTCGACGAACACTGCACTGTAACACTGTAAGCGTTTCAACGCTCCTTTGAATAAACACTTTCGTACGGAAATCTTTTCACTTTAACGAAACTTTTTATACTAACGCACTTAAAATTAAGATTTTTGTAAGTAATCCAGTAAAACGCCTGTTGCAATCACACAAACTGTTTTCCTACAGCTTCGGTTTGATGTTGTTATCAGGATAACATTCAGTTCAAATCTGCGCCAAAACTTGCATCAGAGAATATAACACCATCACTGAGATGAGTTGCTTGCTACAACAGATAGTGGATAAGTGCCTGGACTAGCACAACAAACATCAAACCTTTCCGTTCTGAGTATTTTTTTCAAATACCCGTGAACAATGTCTTCCTCCACCCACTTATCCTCGAGCACACCTTTTTTCCATACGGGCTTAATGGTGCCCCCCTGCAGACGCGAAAACACTGTATTTTTTTCTCAACAACTAGGGAAAAAAACTTGCCAGCGTACCCTTCTGGAAGACTCATAAACGCTTGATAATATTCTCTTCTCGGAAACGATTAATGTGTAACAGCCATAAAAGAACGATAAGCTTGGTGAACACCTTTCTGCATTGTTTATCTTTTCAATCATACACGTTCAAGACAGCAGCACTGTATCAATCCAAAGAGTCCAGATAGACCAGGCAAGTTGGACGCGTATAGCTTTATTTTTCAAAACTTTCCCACATCTGCCGTTTCAAACTGCATTATGTTTTGTTACCTGATTTGAGCCTTTTTTTTCGTTTTGTTGATTCACTGAACAGGAAAACATAGCCATGAAGTTGTTGCGTGCAGGATGCCTAGAAATTCTATTACACAGCCATATATGGACTGAAAATGTATGAAACTAATGAAGGACTGGTTTGAGTGGAAGTGGAAGGGAGAGCTGAAAAAAATTGTTGGCTCTTATCAGTGGTATCAATGGACTGCAATCCTAGCTACAAGCAGACACAAGGAATTCCCCATTTCAAAACAATCAAGTCACATTGTTGGGCAATACATGAGGAAGATGGGAACGGTTTTGTTCTAGTGTTTTCCACAGCTTTCTGAACACTGTAAGCAGATATGAGACTGGAGAGATCCAGAGAAACTAGGGACATTGCGTGATATGCGTAATGAAAGTTTTTCCTGCGTAGGCACTCCCTCTTTGTCGGACTTCTGTACGCTTTACGCAACAATAATTCCCTATTACTCACTCTGAATCCTAGGCGTAATAGAATGAGGAATAGATGTGAACGCATTGTATCGCATATTATTCAAGCATAGAAAGTAAAGACACTATAATGGTAAGAAGGGATTGCGACTTTGCGACTCAAAGGTATAGAAGGAATTCATATAAAAATGGGTAATAATATTGTTACTAAAAAAAGGATGGATATTTCTATTAATTGTTGGGTCTGATATAACTATTTGGTATAAATTACACCCGGCCACAGCTCCCAACTCCATAGCGAAATATTATTGTGATCCAAAGTTCATTTGCTATTATTGAGGTCTTCAAAACGACAGTTTTTACACCTTTTATATCATAGAAAGCTTATTAAAATTACTGGCACGCACGGAATAAAAAACGTTGCTTGCAGCGAACAAAAATAAGGAGCGATTGATGGGTAGACCTCGAATTGTAAATACAATGGTGAAGTTAAGATGTATGTGCAACGAATAAAAAAGTGCACAAAAATGGAGCTTGTATGGGGCAAAATGAGTTGTATTGCAAGATGAAAGGGTTGTAAATTGGTATAGTGTACGAAATGTAGACTCTGGAAGAAGTATAATATTGTGATTGCCTGGTAAACTTCCATAATCTTTACATAAAAAATACATGAGACGTAAGTCATGAATACATGTGTTAAATCAAAAAATCATGATTAACTATCAAAATTACAGCATTTGAATCCACATCTAAAAAGCGAACCCCATAATTATTTTTCAGTAAGCATATTAAAAACAAAAAGAAAAAAGCAGTTGGTCGCACACGGTGTGTGTCAGAGTCGGGCTCGGGCTTTATCTTCGATCAAAATCTCATTTATACATATTGCAATGTGACCATGTGCTCCTGGATAAACAATATTTTCAGGGCACATTAACCAATCTTGTACAATAGTGTGTCAGAATCGGGCTCGGGCTTTATCTTCGATCAAAATCTCATTTATACATATTGCAATGTGACCATGTGCTCCTGGATAAACAATATTTTCAGGGCACATTAACCAATCTTGTACAATATAGATACGTATTGTATGAAAGAGCCTTTTATAATAGGTATATCAATTCAAATCGTGCCTCACACAGACAAAAGAAGCAGATGTTCGGGAAAAATATAAAAACCGAAGCAGACATCAGGTCAAAACCAGAAAGCCGAAAAAAATTTAGGGTAACACAGGCATGTTGGTTAAGCTTATATAACACCGGCTAAGTAAAGCTGCATTTATTGTCCAGGAATTTATACATCAAGCTGTACTTGGAGTGATTGATGTCTATCAACATTGAAAGCGAACACGCACCAAATAAAATGGGAAAGCAAGGGAAGACAACTTTAGAAACAGCAAAAAAGTCAGACTTAAAAAATAAGCTGCCCACTTTTCGACTTTTTATATAAAACAGTGCATATGAAAAATATTGCATCACAAGAATAGGGTCTCGCTTGCCAGCCCAATATAAATTGAGGTCATTTATATGATAGGTAAAGTAAGCATGATATTTCATATAAAACGTGGTACAGTGACAGTTTGAAATCTCCGCTTCAGACCTAAACATCTTTCTCTGTACAAAAACTAAAATATTCACAAAATAGTGTTTTGACCATAATCTTCAATTTGATAGGTAAGGACACAAATGCGTACATCACACTATGAAATAAGTGCTTAGTTGCATGGACGGTGTTTTAAAACTGTGTATTATGTAAATTAGGTAAAGCATACTCATTCCTGTTCTCAAAAAGGCATCACGCATTGTGTTAGATTCCACACGGTAGACCTTGTAAACCTCAAACAAATTGAAATGCCCTTGGAATGCGTACAGAATTCCGGTCGGAAAGGAAGCACAGTCAGAGTTTATGTGAGAGAGATGTTTGTGTGTGTTCCTTCAGCGTGAGCCCAATTCTTGAGCTTGAGATCAGTAATAAATTTGTTTTTCTCTAGTCACTGCATGCATTTAAATTGGAAAACACCTTTGAAGTAGTGTGATCAGTGATGGGCATTTTTCCAGGAGTACATCACGCTTTCGGGGCTGTTTTCTTTTCTTTTTTTTCATTTGTAAGGATGTCCAAGCTAAAAGCCAAGTCTAAAATTTTAGTATCCCAGTTTTGATGCTTTGAGTGAATTGGTTTTTGTAGTTGCCCTTCTAGACCTTTCCCAGAGACAAAAATGTTTTAATCTAAGATGTTGCTACTTATCATTTTTTTTACGCTACGATGATTTCATTCCCTGAAGGCAATTGTCAATTGTAAGTTTATGAGAACGAAAATAATGTAATTTCCAGTAACACAATAACAAATACGTATTTCCCACGTAGAATACGAGGCATTAGAAATAATGAGCAAAAGGGAAAACAGGAAAGGCCTTTACGATGAAAATGATGTTGAAAATTTCTTGTAATCGAATCGGTTGTTTGTCTTGCGAAAGCCTTGATCGGACAACGAGAGCTGCTGAAGTATCCAGGCCAGTTTTTATGGCTATATGGTAGGGTGGGAGTAGAAAAAATACGAGATATGTCAAAGGGATGCATGGCTTGTGCATAAATATGTTTTAAAAAACTTTCATGTCCAAGACATTGGTAGAATAAACAGTTTGAGAGGAGAAATGATTACATAACCTTTTAAGTATGAAAAAAGATAGAGTGCAATACTATAAATGAAATCCTTTTGCGTGCTGAACTAGTTCATACTCCAAAATTTATTATTATCATCTTAATTTTCCCCAAACTAAACAGTGGATTATGACTTGTCCTTCACAATTATAAGGCAACAATTTTTGTGCATAGCACATTATTACAATTAATACAGTTTTTTGGCTTAAGCGACAAGTCCAGCGTAGAACCCGTGGATGAGAGGAGCTCCGTGGTATTCACGAACAACTCCTGGTGCAATCACGGCAGCTGGACCTCCAGCGTATCCGACTGGAACGACTCCAGCAGGAATAGCAGCAGGAGCTACTGGGACGAGTGCTGCAGCAACAGCGACCAAAGCGAAAAAGGCGAGGGCGATGAGCTGAAGTATCAAAAGAAGAAAAGAAATTAAATGATCGCTTAAAAGTCTTAATGGAGTCGCTAACAAGTTTGCAACTTACGAATTTCATGTTGAATGAATTGGCTGAAATGCTGCGATAAATGTGATTGAGAAGAATTGCGATTGTTGAATGCTTGACTCCTTTTGGACGAATTCCTCTTTTATATGAAGAGTG
>VICI01004841.1:0-10310 GCA_019593645.1 Akabosia matsudoensis
CCTGACCCTGGTCCTTAAGGTTAACCAATTCGGCTCAAAATCAAAAGATATCTTCCTTAGGGTCCAAGGTATCCCTCTGCCAAGTTTGTGAGGAATCGGCCAAAAGGTACGGCCTGTAGAGTCCGGAAGGAAAAACAGACGGACAGACAAAGTCATCGATATCACAACTTGCTGAACAAAGTTCAGCTACGTAATAACTACAATTTAAACGGTACTCTAATAAGAAAGCGAGAAGTTTGCGTTACGTGGTTACATAGGAACTAAAGTTTTATCTTCTGTACAGAACCAATTCTCCAGCATACACCGAACGAGTTTTTCGTTTTCACACACATGTCTCCGTTCACTACACTTTCGTATTCATAATTTTATTTGTTCACTGCTCTTCCATACGCACATTCTCTCATTCACCGGTTCTCGCATAGGTACGCTACCCTCCTATTCTTTTTTATCGCCAGCTAGCCGCAGCGCCGCTGTTTAAATTACGAGTATTACTGAACATTAGAAGATCGGCGTGCGAGTATCTGGCGATAAATAAAGGGAATATATGTATACGCGTGGTATACGTTACACATCCTCGTACAAATCATCGACCACATACGGTTGTACGTAGCTGTGGCTCTATGACGATATATCGCCGTGTACGACGATATTGAATATAGACCTAGAGAGTTATGTTACGTTGCAAAATAACCGCGGAGCTCGATAAACGAATTCCAGAGAATCATTTCAAATGACAGGGCAACGAAATATTAAAGCGTCGGCAGTGTGTAATGTTCATAGTTTACTAGAAGGCTACACACATAGCAGACTTGCAATTCGTAAATTGTTGCAAGCGTTGTGATGTATGTAAATAATGTTTATATATTAATATCTCCATTACCGTATGGTCTAGCATGACTCAGACTTGTACTGGTATGTAATTTGATACGTAGATTTCGAATATTTAATTAGTTTTTACAATGAGAACTTTGAGTCATCGCAATTAGCAATATCCTCTTCTACAGCTATATTCGCATATTTTTCTGCACTTAACCCATGTAAATACATCACTCTCTAGTCTATCTTCAATATCGTCGTAGACGGAGATAATATCGTCATAGAACCACAGCTACGGACAACGCACGGTTGTTCTAGGTCAATTAGCTGGCGATATCTCACATACGTCTACGTCTCTCGTTTCTCCTGTCATGGTCATAACAATACATTATATACTTGGAGAATACACATTTTGTGACTACATTTATGAGACGAAGTGTATGACAGCCAAGTCTAGCATGGGCTATTTCAAGGAGGAAAACTACACCAGCACCTGCTGTGAAAACCCAGAATGCGTAATATACAGGGAGAAATGTATGCCATTCAATTAGGTCGTTTGTGGGAGGATAGCCGTCTTGGAGGGGGAGGTTGCTTTGAACTGCATATGCTCGGTTAACCCATTCCGTCCATTTTTGGTGTAGTCCAGCCTCTTGAATTCGTGAATAAGTAAGTCCGATCCAGTCTCGATTCACTGTGTACATTCTCCAGAAGTTTTGATATGGCCGTCCCGTTTCCGGTATGTGAAAACATTCATGTTGATACCCTTCAGCTTGCATTTGCTTTTTGACATTTTTTAAATGAATCATGATGGTCGACGTTTCAGCATTTCGAATGCCCTTTTCAGAGATCTTTTGTGCAATAAGGGGCGAGGTAGGGTATTCATCCACGACATGAAAGTAGTTTGCAAAGTTTGTTTTGATTCCTCGAATGGACAGGTCAAGTTGCATATGCTCAGGCTGCAACCCCCAATTCGGAGAGGTCAAGATTTTGAAGCCGTCGTTGAGTATGTCTTTCAGAAGGGCATACTTCATAGGAGGACTTGCTCTTACAACCAGGCTAACAATAAAGTTTCCGTATATGAGGCTTACGAATAATCCAAGCAATGTCATGACCATACCAGCGTGTTCCTTTTTACCGCCACCTTGCCCGACCATCAATCCGACGAATTCGCACAGCGACTGACAAAAACCGTTGATCGACCTGCCAGTGTTTTTGCTTGAAGCCCAAAACAAAACAGACCCGATTCCCATGATAACCCAAATGTCTATCTTGACCGGCGCAGTCCAGAAGTTGAAAGGTGTTGTCTCTTTGGTCATCTTCTCTAGACAATACATGAACGACAGTGATTCCCAAAATTGGAACTTTAGTCCAGTTATATTACTGGTCGGCAGCAGTGAATAATTATGAGAAGAGAATGTTCCGAAGAGAAACTGGTTTTTAGATGATGTGTCAACAGGGGTAGAGTACATCTTATTAGTCACCTTCAAAGAAAAGTTATGAGTCTCCGAGAAGGCAACTGCCGAGAAAACATCAGCCGAACACATGAGCAAAGCAGTCGACCTTTCCCTTAAATATTCATGGCATAGTCGGGGCAACGAGGTGGAGTCTTTCTGAATAAACCATTTTACAAAAACAATCCCGTCAATTTCTCGCCCGAGTGAACTCCAGAAAAGCTTTTTGTGGATGCGTTGGGGTGTGTTTAAATTCAGTCGAATATCTTGAATGCTGGTTGCGCCGTTTCCATGGCAGTACTGATTGCATTCGGTGTAAACCTGGACGTCATTTTGGTTCCTGAAATAAAGCATGATCTTCAAAGCAGGGAAATTAGCTTCTTCCACGCTCCAGATTTGATTCTGCTTGACTTCCGAGTTATTTGGCTGGAGAAATATGAACACCGAGTGAATACTCAACGTATCAAGAGTGAATGACATCAGGGCATCATTTGATGGATTAGGTGTATCAACAGGACTGATTATCAAATGAACTGAAGGGAAATGCTTGCAAGTGGGCCTGTTTAAGGTGTCCACAGAACATTTTGTGTACACCTGGCGAATATGATACTCTGATGGTGAGGCAAAACACCGAGCAGGAACTTTGTAGTAAGTGATTGTGTAAAGACCGACATGATTTGTGTGTAACAAGTTCAAAAGAAACTCTTGCAAGAAAAGAAGTTGAATGCAGTCCGAGTTTGAAAACGGGAGACAGGACACGTTGCAAACTGTGAAAATAACACAAAATATTGCTGGGAAACCCCAAATTAAATCTGTTGGTAAGGACCCCATTCTATAAAGATAATTTCTTGCTAAACAAAACTTCAGGTTTGTGTTCATGTAAACCGTTTGAATTTAGTTAATAATCGATATGAAACTGGCTTCTTGTACGTTTGGCTTTCGTTACACTTCAGTCGTAAATTAAATTTTACGCTTGCATCGTTAAGAACTTACGAAGTTGTAGCAATTGAGCACTTCGGCATACCTCCTCAATCCTTAATAATTGTGGCCATGAGAAATATTTATTCAGAAACAATTTATGGCAAAAAGTTCTTTTGTTTACTGAAAAGGATTAAAAAATCTTTTTACCTTGTACCTTGTACGTATTTTACCTTGTACGTATGACGTAAGAACATAGCACGTGTCATCATTGACGCATAATCATTCAATATCATCGCGAATACCTCGCTTATAAGTGGAAAGTAATAGTAATAGCATCTAATAGACGTTTGAAAACTGTAAGGGATTTGAGATTGATTCTAGGAGCTTCTATCGTAATCTTATTTTCGCAATCTTAATATCTTCTCATTCAAGCGACGTACTCTATTTGTTTCATCGCCAGCTATCCGCAGCGTCGCTGTTTAACATTACGAGTATTACTGGTTAACATTAGACGACCGGCGTCGAGTGTCTCGCGATTAAAATAAGGGAATACCTTAAAAGAAGGACATGTGGACTTCGTATGAAGTGTGTGTGTGAAGTGCAATTCCAGGATTAGAGTCATATTGATAAAAATTGTTTTACATTGTACATTGTATTAAGGCAAAAAATACATCAGACTTAAGTGAAAAAAAATTCTCTTTCGAATACGCAGTGATAACAGTGAAGAAATGTATTGATTAAGAATTAAAAAGCAATTCAAGAAGCTTGACCATGCTACATTAAGATAAAAACAGTGATCAAATTTGCATAATGCGTCATTTGCTACGTACACCACCACCTACCAGTAGTAGCAGCACATGCTCTCACTCAAAATCTACAAATATGGAAACTATTAGAGAAAGCACCTCAAAACCTATCGAATCATTTGCGGATATGGCAAAGTACTTCGAAGACAAATTGAAAGAAGTGCTAGATGCGATCACAGGCATATTGACTTTATAAATGGCAGAGTCAAAAAGCTAAAAAGTGATGTACAAAGTATCGTAGAAAAGCAACAACAGCAAGACCAAGATATGGACAAGATAAGAAGTGACCTTCGTAGTGTGGAACAAATGCAAGAATAGCTAAATAAACCCAGGAGAGAATGAAGCGACTCTGTAATATTCTCATACACGGTTTAGAAGAAAATGGCATCCAGGATGAAATTATGAAGCGAGTTGTTCACAAATTATATGTGTGCAACAGTGCCAAAATATGGCCACTATCGTATCGGTAGGGAAGTACAGGGAAAGATCAGGCCCATAAAGATCATTTTTCCATACACTACGGACGTACAAAAGATGATGCAGAATAAGAACATATTAAAGACTTCTCCACAGTTCAGCATAATATAAATAACGAAGGATAGAACCATATTACAGCGAAAAGAAGCTCGGAGAAGCTGTGAAAATACACAACCTCAGGCTACCACTGGAATTCCAAAATGGATCCACGTCACTGACAATAACAAACGGTTTGTCTCAAGATGCCCCAAGAAGCAAAGACTCGCCTACGCGTGGAACAACAGAAGAGGAATCATGACGCACACCTGGTCCGAACAAAAAGCTTAATTATGGAAAGGGTATGAATAGCTTCGTTTCAAATTCTTTTGATAGCCCGGATATTACACAACTAATGTATATCAGTGAGACTTTTTTTGAAATACTTCCGAATAGCTCTAATTATATTTAACGTACGGAGAGAACCTATGAGCAATCTTTGAAACATCATGGTGGTGGTGTGGCCATTTTCAGCAACAAAAAGTTGACTACTAATATATATAAACTCGAATGTGAAGAAGCCATCGTATCCATATCATTCATAGAAATAGTGACAATTAAAGTTAAAATTGGGAAAAGCAAATCGTTCTTCATTAGCAGTGTCTACAGACCTCCCAAATATGATTTGAAAACATAAACTCATGATATAAATGCTATAGATCTGATATGTGATGAACTGGGAAAGTGAAAAAGAGCATATTTTATACTCGGTGATTTCGATCTTAAAGATGGAATAGCTTACAGCAAATCGGAACATGTACTCATGAAGAATGGGGCTAAACAACTAATTACAGAGCCAACTAGGGGAGAAACATCATAAATTTAATAATATCTAATGAGCCGACTTTATGTCTCAATTCAAAAGCTGTTCCTGTTCATACTGCTGATCACTTGGGGATAGAAACCTACTTAAACATAAAAAACCGTGATCTCATCAAAGTTGTTGATAAAAAATCGTGACGAATGTTTTAAAAAATTTAAACGTGATGGTGAAAGTTATTTCGACATGTACAAATATGTCAAGCAGCAAGTTAAACTAGCTCTGAATGAGGACAAAATAAATATGTTTCAATCAAAAATAACCGAAAAGGGTATGTGGCAAACCCTTAAATAAATTAACAAAAAAGCCCTCAGTTATCAATACAAAATTCAGTGCCGATGAAAACAATTGTCACTTGAAAATGAAAAACAAAAATAATAGGGGTGAAACAGTGTTGGTATGTACAATTATATGTTCAATGTGCTTATGAAAAATCTGTTCTTTCAAAACATTTTAGTTCACATGATCAATTCTTCTATAGTTGAAGGACACGTGCCACAGTGCTTGAAAACTGCAAAAATTATACCAGTGCTAAAAGTGTGTTGCCAAAAATAATGAAAAAATGTGTATACAATCAGATGATCCGTTTCATCATACAAAATAACATTCTCTTCAAGTATCAATTTGGTTTTAGACCAATTCACAATACTGAACATGCCGAGTTAACGGTAACACATACGGCTGGAAGTTGTATTGAAAAGAATCAACTATATACTGTCGTCGGACTGGATGTAAAAAATCGTTTGATACTGTAAACGCGCAGTTACTGTTCTTAATGATGGAGCATTACAATATAGATAGTAATTGGTTCAAATCATATATGAACACAAGATTGCAATATGTAACCTTCAAAGGGGCATCGTCAAAAATCATAAAAACATATAGAGGCCTGGCCCAGGGGGGTTGTTCGAGTAGCTTTAGCTACTCCCTTATTTCTAACGAACAATATAACGTACTGGACGACGACGTATTAAAATTAGAAGCAGATTGCAACAACATGAACAAGTTGTACAAAGACGCAGGACGTGAGCTAAAAACAGCCAAAACTGTATAAATTATACACAGTAGTGCTAAAAATAAAGCGATTGCAATGAAACAGTGTCTTAAAATTGATGGTTTAACCATCGAAGGCAGTGAAAGTGTAAAATCTTTAGGTTTGATAAAAGATCCAAGTCTAACTTGGACACAACATATTAATAGTGTATATCAATGAGGAGTAAAAAGCATGTGGAAATTGAAATTTTTAAGATCTGTGCTAACATCAAAGCAATTGAAAATTGCTATTGAAACTCTTCTTTTAACACAATTATACTATATGATAATTGTCTGGGGTGAAGCAAGCCAAAGTAAGCTCAATAAAATACAAAAGCTCATCCGCAGTGCAAAGCGATTACTGGTTCCTGAGAACAAGGAAATAACATAGCTCATTTGTAAGGAAATGCAAGATTACAAATGTGTACTTCTTTGCAGAAAGGCTCTGGAAAACATGAATCCTAAGGGTCTTAATTATGTGCTAATTGAGGCAGCTACTTTATTTGTCAACACGCGTAGAGGTGAAATTCACTCAGTGGACAGATACAAATGTGAAGACAAATTGCAATACAAGTGCTCAAAATTGTGGTACAAATTTACAGATCAAAATTTGAGACTAATTGAGAAGGAAAAAAATTCAAAATTGCATTGAAAGCGAAAATTATACGGAATGATGATGAGAGTTACGGACTGGTGATGAGTTAGGATGTGATTTGAGTTGCATAGATGAAGTGGTTCATCATGTCAGAAAAGAGTGCAATATTGATGAGCAGCCAACGTAATAACCCTGGGCGGGACTTGGTGGTGACAACTAATAATAATAATTATTATGCATTACTCTAGCGCACGCTTTAGTCTTTCACCGCGTGTTACAACCGGCCGCGTGGTAACTTTATGCACTATTACAGTGCAAGTTTTTCACTACGTGTGTGTCGCTATCCCGATAATCATATTAATTTCGAATCTGGTTGTTTGTTTGTAGTATCTGGTTTTACGGAGCTTATTTTGCACGTACGTTGCTATTACTAAGCACAGGTAGTTGGTTTTTCTACAAGAATTTTTTTTTCTAGATCGTTTTTAAAGTTACAAACGAATTTTTTGTATTGAAACATTTCATGTTACAGTTTTTGGTCATCAGTATAATGCAACTAACTAACTAGGATTTTTAAATTTAAAATATAAATAATTTCATCGAATGGTTTGTTTCGAGGAATTGTTCCCATAACTGATATTGCGTTCCCATTTTGGATGGCTATTCCTATGCGCTGCTTCAAGTAACAAGTAGAGCGAGGCTCACTTGTTTGCCGACAAAGAAGTTTCCCAAGTTGTTGAATGAAATCCTGTTCTTGCTGACACCAAGGCCCCAGGGTCTCAACAGCAAAAGAAAGGAAGGGTATATTCTGTTCTGACAGATAACGATACTTCCTGTTTTTGTAGTTTCGCTGCCTCTTCAGCCACTAGTCCACCTTCCTTCACTGCTAGATTAATATGTGACGGCACAAGGGTATCAGTACATGTAGCGTCCCATCCGAGACACTGTCCAGAAACCAGAGGTATAAGGGTGTTGCCATCTATTCTTGAACCTTCATCGGGTGAAAGACTAGTGGGCTCGAGTCGTAAAATAAAACTGTCTCGCGACAAAATGATTTGGGATATTTCTACCCTACGATAAACTGATGAGAACAGAGTTCTAAAACCGGTTTACTAGCGATATACGTAGCGCTATATGTATAAAATAGTTACGATTTCGATAGCGATGTCGGGAGTTATGAGCAGGATAAACCAGAAGTGATAGCGTTGGCGATAGTTCAATACGGTGAGTAGCGCTATCGATACCGGTAGCGATAGAGTATCAGATAAGTAAGTTAACAAAGCATTAGCAATGGTAGCTATTAGCTATTGTTTCACACTAAAAACAAACGAATGTATGTATGCAAGTTTTTTTTTCTCCCTGCTGAGTGCCAGTAACTGTACAACCTTATGCAATGAAAACTAATCCATTGAACTTTATTTCCGTCCGAGTTAATCAGGTTTCTTCGTCCGGGTTAATCAGGTTTTTCCGTTTGGGTTACTCAGGTTTTATCTTCGGGTTACTCAGATTTTTTCGTGCGGGTTAATCAGATATTTTTTTTGGGCTAATTAAGTTTTTTCGTTCGGGTTAATCAGGTTTTTTTCGTTCGGTTTAATCAAGTTTTTTCGTTCGGTTTAATCAAGTTTTTTCGTTCGGGTTAATCAGGGTTTTTTCGTTCGGATTAGCCAGGCTTATTTTCGTTCGGGTTAATCAGGTTTTGTCGTTTGGGATAATCAGGTTTTTTCGTGCGGGTTAATCAGGTTTTTTCGTGCGGATTAAACAGGTTTTTTTCGTGCGGGTTAATCAGGTTTTTTCGTGCGGGTTAATCAGGTTTTTTGTTCGGGTGAATTAGGTGTTTTGGTTTGGGTTGATCAGGTTTTTTTGTTTTGGTTAATCAGGGTTTTTTCGTTCGGGTTAGTCAGGGTTTTTTCTTTCGGGTTAGTCAGATTTTTTCGTTCGGGTTAATCAGGGTTTTTTCTTTCGGGTTAGTCAGATTTTTTCGTTCGGGTGAATCAGATTTTTTCGTTCAGATCAGTCAAATTTTTTCATTCAGGTCATTTCGTTCATAGTAATCAGGTTTTTATGAGCGCAGAATACTATTACTGTCATTCGTTTTTCCAATCATGTACTTTGGACATGTTTTGGGAGTTGGAGGAATTGGAACAGATAAAGGTTGACTCACTGCGAGAATTTGTACAGGCAAAGAAAAAATGCTTCGGACTAGAATAAAAAATACAATATGAAAACAATGAGAGATTGGGCAGGGGAAAACAAAAGTAAGTGATGGACTGATTTAAACAATTTATGTGACATTGATGAGAGGAAATGAAAAAATATGCTTTTTATTGGTTTCTAAATCTTTTATCTTTTCTAAATGTCGACCTCTTGTTTTCTAATGAAAGCGATGTTTTTTTTCTTGGAATTGTTTCAAATGAAGTTAGTTTGGAACTGCGTGATTGATCTCTCTTCAGGAAGTCTCCCAAGCGGTGACCATCTCTCCAACACTGCTGAATGGGTCGGTGGCCAGTCTCGGCCAACAACCAAGTTCAATGTATGAGGGGCATCACTCATGGCGTGGATTTTGTTAACTAGATTCTTTTGAAAAAATTAAGAAATAACTTCCACCGCTAAATTCTATACGTCGATGCGTTTCTGAGATTTCGCGATAACAGACTGACGGACAGACAGACAGCACTTACGATCTTATAAAGCAGCTTTCGCTACTTAATAAACACTACTTCTTAGTTTTTCTAATTCTCGGTAAGTTTTTACTTTTGCACTTTTATCAATTAAAAAATAAATGTCCGTCTTCGAAGTTTTAAGTTTCTTGATTTACATGCTAGCACTTTTTTTTAAATAAAAATGACTTTCTCTCATATCTTCCAGGACTTCATATTATCATAAATAAATCCGTCTATCCCCAGATCTGTCTTCCTGAATCCCTCCAGGCGGTGACCATCTCTTCGACATTTTGGAATATATCCTTGCGAGGGCAATAGAATTGAATTTCGGTCAACTCGGGCATCGCACTGAAAACAGCTTGAAAGAGGATCGGGCTGAGAGGTTGGACCTCAACCATCGTCATAATCGTGAGGCTCCTCAGGCGGCGGAGATTAGTGAGAACGTCTCTTCGGCCATTTAAAATTGTCTCCTCCGGGATTTCAGACTCTTCGAGTCCAGTCAGGAAGCGGAACACATCCATGTGCGGTTCCCCCTCTTCCCCCGAAACCATAGTTTCGAGATGTTGGAGGCACGTCATGCGGAGGAAGACGTGAGAGAGCGGAAGAACAAGGTCCTCCCAATCCGACTCACTCCTCCAGAAAAGTCTGGTCACGTTTGAGAAGCACTCGCTGAGTTCTACCATTCTTGAATCCGCGATT
>VICI01004842.1:0-10310 GCA_019593645.1 Akabosia matsudoensis
TTTTTTTTTTTTTTTTTTTTCACGACGACTACAGCTGCGACAGTCCAGGGAGCTTGTGTATCAGATACAAAATACTCTGACGGTCTGACGTGTGTAGAGATTCTGTTTTTTTTATCCGTGGGAAGGAAGAAGGAATACACCGGTCGATGTCGTAGAAAGAAATTACTGAAAACTAGTAACAATGCCGCATTTAAAAATTGACACGAACGTTCCCCGGAGCAAGGTTCCTGCCGGCTTGGAGAAGGAACTGTGCCAGGCGATCGCCTCCAGTTTGGGAAAACCTCTGAGCGTACGTAATAACACGTTTTTAACACAAATTATTTTTTTTTTATCGCTGTCATTGTCATGCTTTCTAGTACTGTGTGGTCACCATTAATCCCGACCAGATAATGTCGTTTGGAGGAGACGACGCTCCCTGTGGTCAAGCCATTCTGATGTCTATCGGTCAGCTGGGCGTTGCCGAGAACAAAAAGCACGCCAAGGTCATCTTCGAAAAGGTTCAAGCCGCTTTGGGAATCGCTCCAACTAAAATGTACATTCACTTCCAAGACGCGAAATCGTCAGAGGTCGGATTCAATGGAACCACCTTCCATGACATTTTCGGATAACAAGAAGAACATTTTCCTACTTCCTTTTCAAATTAGATTTTGAATCGGTTCTCTTGTGCAGATAAAGAAAACAAGGGTTAGCTTTAGCTCCAAAAAGTAATAAAATAAAAATATTAATATCTTTATGAAAAATCCACAAGAAAATGTACAAAAAAAAATCTTATCAGATAAAATCTTTTAATCGTCATCCATCGTCATCATCTAAATCTATCAGAGGTCTTGTCGTCGTTGCTGCCCAGTCCACTCGCGATCCATATTTTGTCGCCTTCTCCTCCATAAGTTTGCTCAGTAGTTTGATTTCCACTCCAGACACCAAGAGACAATGACTCCTTCTTCTGTTACCTCCACTCCAGCCTCCCTGATACATGTCGTTGTACAAAGCAGTTTTAAATTGACCTTAGTCAGTGACCGACAGTCCAAATGTAAATGGGCGTTGCCTTCGGAACCACCACAACGGGGAGGGTGGGGGGTCGGTTTGGTTTCGATAAGGTCGGCAATATCAATTGCAAAGTTACCATGACCTTTTGACTTTTTTCCCGTAGAGAAAGGTGCGACAACATGGGCCCTTCGTCACTCCAAAACTCCTGGCGCTCCACTCCAACGCCGGCTTCAAACGGGAC
This sequence comes from Akabosia matsudoensis, assembly GCA_019593645.1. Lineage (NCBI taxonomy): Eukaryota > Metazoa > Arthropoda > Collembola > Entomobryomorpha > Paronellidae > Akabosia > Akabosia matsudoensis. The sequence continues at coordinate 1,229 of VICI01004842.1, forward strand.
AAGCTTTTTACACGTTCGGGCTACTCATTCGAGTTGGCAGTTGTCTGACCAAAATGCAGGAACGCATGAGCAAAATAGTTCCCGCGCGAGATGTTTCAGATCATCTGGTAGCGGAGCAGATGCATTTTTGCTACAGAAATAAACGACAGAAAGACGAGACAACCTCATTTCCTTTCCTCTTCGGGCAAGGACAAGAGCCGATAAATAATGGTTAATTAAAAGTTGTTCTTGTAGTTATGTTCTTAATTACTTTCTAGAAGAAACTAGAAAGAAAAAATAGGGATTCAACATGGGTGACCCTTTTCTTGACGCGGACGTGTGGGGGGATGAGATTCCAATTGAAACAGATTTTTTTCTAAACCCGAGTGTGAGTGTAGGTCCTCCAAGAGATCCTCTTTTTGACAGTGATCCGCTGCAAGTTAACAATGTTGTTAGTGAAGTGGAAGTTGAGGAGACTAAATATGTTCCCCCACTGTCGCCTCCTCCTCCTCGACCAAGGAATCCTGGAAATATTAATGAATTTATTGTTGACACGGGGAAGAGAGTGAATGAAATTTGTCAAGAGGCGGTTTCCTTGTTTGACTGTGACCCGCGGGAGTATCATCCGTTTTATTTGACGATTGACGAGAGTATCAAGACTGGAATGAGCCTGGGCTACGTCAAGCCCAGTCAAGTGAACAAGATTTGGGTTCAGTTCTCCAAATTCGCGAAGCAAAAGTATCAGGAAAGAATTGGTGGAAATGGATTTAGTGGTCAACGGTCAAAGTATGCTGATTCCTTGGTTACTAAAACGGTGACGAAGGATATGAACTTGATAGGGCGATTCGGCCAACTGACGAAAGTAGGGAAACAGATAAGACTGACGGGACTCAGGGCTACTAACGGAGGCGACCTTAAAGATGATCTGACAACGAGACTGGCGTTCTTCAACGAATGTGCCGACATGAAAAGCCCTGAACTTTGTTACAGAATGAACCAGTTATGGAAAGAGGTTTTGGGGGAGGAGACGGAGGCAGAGAAGAAAACCAGAGTGCCTAAACCTAAAAGACTGCGGCCAAAGGCAAAAAGTAAACCTAAGAAAGAGACGCTTGCAAAGACGGTTGCTACTGGAACTAAGGATGACGTTGTTAAACAGGAAGTTATTGAAGATTGCGTCCAGCAATATAACTCGACTGTATTAATCCCTGTAGTACCGAAAGTACCTGCACCAGCTCGTGTCCATATTCCACAAAGGGAAAGGGTGAAGAGAAGAAAGTTGCCAATTCAAAAGTCTCCAAATCAAGCCCTAACCCCAACTCATTTACAAAACAAGAGGGAAAAGGCAGCGATGGGAATGAGCCGAGCAATAACAATGATGATGATTCACCAGGCAAAGGGGAAGTTGGGGAAAGATGTTTTGGGGGAGGAGACGGAGGCGGAGAAGGGAACCACGGTGCCTAAACCTATACCTAAACGACTTCAGCAAGTTCTGAGGAAAGCGACGCCAAAGCCGACAAGTAAACCTGAGAAAGACACGGTTGCTGATGTAACTAAGGATGACGTTGTTAAACAGGAAGTTGTTAAAGATTTCGTCCAGCAATACGAATCAACTGTATTAAAGCCAGCACCGGAAGTACCTAGCACCAGCTCCTCCCAAAATTCCACTAAGGAAACGAGTGAAAAGAAGAAAGTTTCCAATTGAAAAGCCGCCAAATCAAACCCTAACCCCGATTCATTTACTAAGCAAGAAGAAAAAGGCAGCGATGGGAATGAGGCGAGTCATAACAAAAGTGCGCAAAACTGACGCTCATCAGGTCCAACTGGAAATGATGATCACCCAGCCCAAGGAAAAGTTTGTGAAATGCGTAAAACAAGTTAAAAAGAAGAAAATCAGCGGGAAAAGGTTAAAGAAAGCCAGACCATCAGAATTCAGCCCAGGATCAGTGACGTCTCCCAAGAAGCCATCGACCAAAGTAAGAAGCAAACCGCTCGGGAAAAGTATCGTCGAGAACGAGAAGGCTATGATGAAACTCAATCAGAGCACGGGTAAGGCCTCTGCTGCCCGTCAAACCCAGCTGGAACTTCCTTTAAGTACGAAATTCAATAAAACCGGAAGTAAGCAAAGACCTACACTAAAAGAAGAAGCAGCCCCAGCTTTAGTGAAGCCCACAAAGAACCCAGAAAACCCAGAAAACCGCCCATCCAAAAAGAAAACAACAAAATCTTCACCTGAGCCGAAGAGATTACCGGCCAAAAAGTCAAAAACAAGACTGGCTAAATTAGTCGAAGAAGAAGTGGGCCTGGCTACCGCTTCTCCGCCCCCTGACGCTCCACCTCCTCCGACTGAAAGCCCGGAGCCGGAAGCCACTTCTTCAATTCCATTTGAACCTGTTCAAGACTCGTCGTTTCAAGATGGCACCGAATTTTCCCCACCTCCAGCGTCACCCTACAATAATAATGATGACGACTTCGACAACGTTCCGCCCACAGAGCCAACGCCCACGGTGAATGAACCAATTTCTAAAGAAACTGAGGGTTCACCTCCATCCCCTCCAGATGCTTCTCCTCAGCCTCTCAACTTGACAAACGAAATATTCCAAAAGTACCACACTCAAAAGCTTCAGTGTCCCCTCTGCAAGCAGACCTTTTTCTTCCACAACTTTTCCGTCCACTTGCACCAGAGTCACAACCATTTCGAGGATCTCTGGCAGTGTCCAAGTTGTCCTCGTCAATTCCGGCGTCGTGATTGCTGGCTCTTCCATGTCGAAGCTGACCACAAACCAAACGAAGCTACTCTCTCTGACCTCCTCGAACAAGCGAGACAAGCGAATCCGAAGCCGTTTGTGAAGCCTTCTTCAGGTCCTGACGATTCGCCCCAAGAAAAGTGTGACATTTGCGACGAAATGTTTAATTCAAGCTACCTCTCCACCCACAAAAAAGTCGTTCACTCTGGTGACCACACGAAGGCCATGTGTCCCCTTTGTCCAAAGTCATTCAAAGACACAAATTTCCTGTGGTACCACTACTGCATCAATCATGCAGACGGCACCCCGCTGGAGGCAATGTATCCCGTGCAGTTTAGCAAGCACGACTGTCGACGTGGCCCAAATCAAGAGGGAAACCCAGACTTGTCAAGCGATCCAAAGACGGGAGTAGCCACGTGTGACCTTTGCAGTCGCACGTTTACAACGCTAGGTACTTTAGTTCGGCACCGGCAGAAGGTTCACGGGATTGGGGACACTTTTGATAACCAGTGGCCTTGTCCAACATGCGGGAAAACGTTCAAAGCGAAGGACACGATGGACGCCCACTACAAAAGAATCCATGAGGGGTCCATCAAGAGTAATTGTCCGCATTGCGGCCGGGCGTGTCAGTCCTCTGGAAAGCTTTGGGTGCACATGGTAACCATTTATTTTTGTTATCTTCAAATATGGCGCCACAATTTAAAATTCCTAACGCAACGGAAGTTTCCCTTTTTCAGGTGGATGTTCACCGTATTAGCGCTGCTGAAGCTGGCGAGCATTGCGACGTGGACTGGTGTCTTTGTGAGTACTGTGGCCAGGAAGTGCTTGTGGACCGGCAGTACGCAAACCACGTCAAAGCCCAGCATCCAGAACACTACGAACATTTCCTGACCAAGAAAGTTCGAACTGTTCGAAAAGCAAGGGATGGATCGGGGAAAGGAGGGTTGCTCGACGAGGAAGAAGCTCGTCAGCTGACTCGAGACAGGAAAAACGAAAGGCGACGGCGTTGTCGGGAGACTGGCCAGGGTCCGAATTGGTTAAAGACTAATGTAGCGGATTCAGGAAATTGTCCCGAGTGCGGAGTCTACCATCCAAAAGCTTTACGCCATCATCGGCGGTGGCAGCACGGAGTCAAACCAGAAGACATGGGTCTTCACAGTTGTCGAGTGGATGGTTGCGTGAAGTCCTTCCGGGACCAGAGAAATCTGATGCTTCACATGCGACAAATGCATACGACGGAGCTCGAAGAACGGATCCAGCAGCGAATGGTCATCAAAGTTATGGAGAAAAATGACAAGATGTCTGTCTACGAGTGCACCCTCTGCGGGGACTTCATGTGTTACTACGAAGAGGTCAAAGTTCACTGTGTCGTCAAGCACCCAGAAATGTTTGGCGACCTATGGGGAGGCGATAAAGGCCGAGTTTGGAAATGCCGGCACTGCTCAATGTCGTTTGAGATGGTTTACGAAATGCAGAATCACGTTTTGGAGGTGCACCCGGAGAGCTGTTGGACTTGCGAGAAATGTGGGGCGGCAACGTTGACCGTGGACGAGCTGGACAGGCATTGGGCAGTTGAACACGCCCAGGAAGGGGAATGGTTTAAGGTCTCGCGACACGTTCCGAACAGGTCGAGCGTTTTGCGACTTGCTGGAGCCAGGGTAAGCCAGAAGGACAGGTATAAGTGGGAGTCATTCCGGACTACGTGTGAGGTCTGTGGGTTTGATAGAGCAGCTGGGCAGATGGAAAAGCATTTGATCGCAGTGCACGGGATTACGGAGGACGGGGAGGGCATGGTTTGTCTGAAGTGTCCGGTCAAGCTTGTCTACAAATACCGCAGTCGGGGAAACTGGCTGTGTCACATGGCCGCTTTCCACAAGGAGGTCAGTTTGGAGGAGCTGAGGATTCAAGTTGGGAAGGTTCACACGAAACAAGACTGGAGGAAGATGTCGGTCAAGGTAAATTTTGTTATTTAGCGCAGTAAATTTGCATTAATCGTTATCTTTAAATTTGTATCAAATTTGCTACAAATTCACAGAATTCTGAAGAAAGCACTCAGCGAAGAGGAGGAGCTAAGCTTCCATATGCCATTGTACAAAAGACGAAGCAAGAAGGAACTGTCACAAGCGCAGGATTTTACGCTGAGAAGACGAAATGGGAGGGGATGATGCTGACATGTGAAATCTGTGGAGCCAAGAGAGTTGCTAGGTTCTACTATCTTCATTTGAAAGGTGTCCATGGCGTAACTGAGGACCAGAGGGGGCTCAAGTGCAAAGTGTGTCCGGAAGACAACTGGTTCTCGTTTAAGAGCAGAGCAAGCTACATGTTTCACATGGCAACGTATCATGGCGCGGACGTGGAGGAGTTGCGGAAGGAAATGGCCAAAATTTATACCAAGCAGGACTGGAGAACGATGGAAATTAAGGTGTGAATGCTGTTGTTGTTTTAATTAACTAGTTATTGTAATTAACATGTGCTAATCAGTATTCTTTGTGGAATTTTAGAATCCTCAAGGAAAACATATAAGACAGCCGAGAAAAAGCAGAGCCTTGCCTGAATCCCAGTTAAAGCGGAAGAGAAGGACGCGGGTTAATATTGAGGAGAAATCCTGTTCAAATCCGAAACGGAAATCAGGGAGAAATGCGAGAAAGACAAAACGATATGGTTGGGATAGTGCGGAGGAGGAGGAGGAAGAAGAAGAGGACGAGGTCAGCGAAAGTGGAGGGGATTCGGAGGAGAACGAAGACAAATTTATACAGCCGATGACGATGCGGACCCGTGCATCTAGGAAACGACTTGGAACGGATAATTGCAAGGAAAACCCGGAAGAAATTGATAAGAATCGGAAACTAGTGATTTCCCTTGCCAGACTGCGAGACGACGAGATTCTTAAATGGAAAAGGAAAGGAGGAGGAGGAGTTTTTCAGGGAGGAAAGCAATCAGAATCAGACTATCAAGTGAAAATAGAAGTTGAAGAAAGTTAAGACAAGTCAATAAACGCAAAGGAAGAAAAAGTAATTGTGATTTTCAACGACTTTAAAAATATATATATTTTGAAATCTTTTTCACATCTTTAATATTTTTACGCTCGACAATATAAAGTATTCGCTTTGTATTCAGTAGCCCAGCTGTTCCGGAATTAGATTTTTATAGATAATTGTTTGTGATTGGAAGTTTATGTAATTTCCTCACGCGTCTGAACGCATGCAATAAATTGTCTCCAGTCTCCATCCAGTAGTGTCTGGCGACTCATTGTACAAGTTGACAGTTGTCTGACCAAAATGCATGCATGCATGAAGGGTTTGTTTACTCTCCTGCAAAGCCGTTCCCGCGCGAAATTGCTCAGATCATCTGGTAGCTTACAGATGCATTTGCCAGACAAGAGGAAACCTCATTTCGTCATTTTCGTCTCTTTCCTCTTTTGAGTCACAACAAGAGCCGATAAACTTGGTTAAAAGTTGTTGTTTTTTTCAATTTATTTATTGATTCTAGTATAGATCATCAAGATGGGTGACCCTTTCCTCGACGTGGATGTTTGGGGTGAGGAGATTCCAGTTGAAACGGATTTTTTTGTAGGGCCGAGTGTCTGTGTAGGTCCTCCAAGAGATCCCCTTTTTGACAGTGATCCGCTGCAAGTGAGCCACGTTGTTAGTGAACCGATTGTTCAGGAAGTGGAAGTTGAGGAGACTAAGTATGTGCCTCCACCGCCGCCGACTCCCCAACCAAGAAATGCTGAGAATATTACTGAATTTACTGTTGACATGGGGAAGAAAGTGAATGAAATTTGTCAAGAGGCGATTTCCTTGTTTGACTGTGACCCGCGGGAGTATCATCCGTTTTATTTGACGATTGACGAGTGCATCAAGACTGGAATGAGCCTGGGCTTCGTCAAGCCCAGTCAAGTGAACAAAATTTGGGTTCAGTTCTCCAGTTTCGCTAAGCAAAAGTATCAGGAAAGAAGTGGTGGAAAGGGATTTAGTGGTCAACGGTCAAAGTATGCTGATTCCTTGGTTAATAAAACGGTAACGAAGGATAGGAAATGGACAAGGCGATTTGGTCAACTGACGAAAGTAGGGAAACAGATAAGACTGAACGGGCTCAAGACCACAAATGGAGGCGACCTTAAGGATGATCTGACAACGAGGCTGGCGTTCTTCAACGAATGCGCCGACATGAAAAGCCCTGAACTCTGTTACAGAATGAACCAGTTGTGGAAAGAGGTTCTGGGGGAGGAGACGGAAGCGGAGAAGGGAACCAGGGTGCCTAAACCTAAACCAAAAAGGCTTCCGCTAATTTTGAGGAAGGCCACGATAAAGCCCAAAATTAATTCAGTTACGGAGACAAAAACAAAGACAGTTGCCCCTGTTGCTAAGGATGACGTTGTTACACAGGAAGTTATTGGAGATTTCGTCCAGCAAGACAAGCCAACTGTATTAACGCCAGCACCGGAAGTACCTGCACCGGCTCCTCCCCAAATTCCACTAAGGAAAAGAGTGAAAAGAAGAAAGTTTCCAATTCAAAAACCTCCAAATCAAGCCCTAACCCCAACTCATTTACTAAGCAAGCGGAAAAAGGCAGCGATGGGGATGAGGCGAGTCATAACAAAAGTTCGGAAAACCGGCGCTCAGCAGTTTCAACTGGAAATGATGATAAACCAGCCCAAGGAGAACTTTGTGGAAGGCGTGAAACAAGTTAAAAAGAAGAAAATCAGCGGAAAGAAGCTAAAGAAAGCGATGCCATCAGTTGCTCCTTTCAAAGCTCAATCGTCAAAACTAAAAGGCAAACCGCTCGGGAAAAGTGTCGTCAAGAAAAAGAAAGCTTTGATCAAGCTCAAACAGAGCACGAGCAAGGCTTCTGTCGCCCGTCAAACCCAACTGGAGCGACATTTAAGTGTGAAATTCAAGAAAACCGGAAGTAAACCAAAACCTAAACCGAAAGAAGAAACAGCTCCAGCTGCTGAGAAGCCCAAGATGGACCCTGAGTTCCGGCCATCCAAAACGATAACAAAAAAAGCTTCACTTGAGCCCAAGAAATTATCGCCAAGAAAAGCAAAATCAAAAGCGGCTAAATTATTGGTAGTCGATGAAGTGGAAGAGGCTCCCGTTCCTCGGTCCCCAGAAGCTCCTCCCCCAAGTAAACCTGAAGCTCTTCCTCCAAACGAACCGGAAGCTACATCTTTAATTTCATTTGACCCTGTGCCTGACTCGTCATTTCAAGATGACTCCGCATTTTCACCACCTCCAGCGTCACCGGATAACAATAATGATGACGACTTTGACTACGTTCCGCCCAAAGAGCCAACGCCATCGCCACCGGCAAAAGAGCCTATATCCAAGAAACCAGAGAAGCCACCTCATTCTCCTCCTGATGCTCCTCTTCAACCTCTCAACTTGACAAACGAAATGTTCCAAAAGTATCACACTCAAAAGCTCCAGTGTCCGTTTTGCAAGCAGACCATTTTCTTCCACAACTTTTCCGTGCATTTACGCCAAAGTCACAACCATTTCGAGGATCTCTGGCAGTGTCCGAGTTGTCCTCGCCAATTCCGACGTCGGGACTGCTGGCTCTTCCATGTCGAAGCTGACCATAATCCTGACCAAGCTACACTCTCTGACCTTCTGGAACAAGCGAGACAAGCGAATCCCAAGCCGTTTGTGAAGCATTCTTCTGGTCCTGACGATTCAGCCCAAGAGAAGTGTGACATTTGCGACGAAATGTTTAGTTCAAGCTACCTCGCCACCCACCAAAAAGTCGTTCACTCTGGGGACCACACGAAAGCCATGTGTCCCCTTTGTCCAAAGTCCTTCAAAGACACAAATTTCCTGTGGTACCATTACTGCATCAATCATGCGGACGGCACCCCGTTGGAGTCAATGTATCCCGTGCAGTTCAGCAAGTACGACTGTCGACGAGCTACGCTTACAGAGGCGACGCCAGGATTGTCAATCGATCCAAGCACTCGTGTAGCCACGTGTGACCTTTGTGGTCGCACGTTTACAACGCTGGGCACTGTAATTCGTCACAGGCAAAAGGTTCATGGGATTGGGGACTCGTTTGACAACCAATGGCCGTGTCCAACATGCGGGAAAATGTTTAAAGCGAAGGACACGATGGACGCCCACTACAAAAGAATCCACGAGAAGTCCATTAAGAGTAATTGTCCACATTGTGGTCGGGCGTGTCAGTCCTCTGGAAAGCTGTGGGTGCACATGGTAAGCATTTTGTTAAATTTTTTTACGATTGCAAATTTAAATATGTTATAGCAACGGAATTTTACGTTTTTTAAATATTATTTTAGGTGGAAATGCATCGTATCAGCGCTGCTGAAGCTGGCGAGCATTGCAATGTAGACTGGTGCCTTT